>JAYMGU010000048.1:39008-68008 GCA_036178185.1 Liparis tanakae
AATCCATGTTTGGTCTCTCTGCGTGCTGAAAATCTGTTTAGCATAAAAAACAATATGTTGCTGCTTTGAGGCAGTAAAGTGATGAAAGCATCAGGTATTCATGAAAATGTCATCAAACTTGTAAGTAAGTGTGTCCTAAGACACTTGCTTTTGGTTAAAAACACAGAAAAAGGATTTGTTTAGTAAAATCCACGTTTGGTCTCTCTGTGGGCTGAAAGTCAGTTTAAGAGCATAAAAACAAGATGTTGTTGCTTTGAGGCATTAAAGTGATGAAAGCATCAGGTATTCATGAAAATGTTATCAAACTTGTAAGAAGTGTGTCCTAAGACACTTTCTTTGGTTGAAAACACAGAAAAAGGTATTTGTTTAGTAAAATCGGCCTCTCTGCGGGCTGAAAATCAGTTTAAGAGCATAAAAACAAGATGTTGCTGCTTTGAGCCAGTAAAGTGATGAAAGCATCAGGTATTCATGAAAATATCATCAAACTTGTAAGAAGTGTGTCCTAAGACACTTTATTTGGTTGAAAAGCCAGAAAAAAGGTTTTGTTTAGTAAAATCCACTTTTGGTCTCTCTGCGGGCTGAAAATCAGTTTAAGAGCATAAAAGTGATGAAAGCATCAGGTATTCATGAAAATGTCATCAAACTTGTAAGAAGTGTGTCCTAAGACACTTTATTTGGTTGAAAAAAAGGTTTTTGTTTAGTAAAATCCATCTCTGCGGGCTGAAAATCAGTTTAAGAGCATAAAAAACAAGATGTTGCTGTTTTGAGGCAGTAAAGTGATGAAAGCATCAGGTATTCATGAAAATGTCATCAAACTTGTAAGAAGTGTGTCCTAAGACACTTTCTTTGGTTGAAAACACAGAAAAAGGTATTTGTTTAGTAAAATCTCTGCGGGCTGAAAATCAGTTTAAGAGCATAAAAATAAGATGTTGTTGCTTTGAGACAGTAATGTGATGAAAGCATCAGGTATTCATGGAAATGTTATCAAACTTGTAAGAAGTGTGTCCTAAGACACTTTATTTGGTTGAAAACCCAGAAAAAAGGTTTTATTTAGTAAAATCCATGTTTGGTCTCTCTGCGGGCTGAAAATCTGTTTAGCATAAAAACAATATGTTGCTGCTTTGAGGCAGTAAAGTGATGAAAGCATCAGGTATTCATGAAAATGTCATCAAACTTGTAAGAAGTGTGTCCTAAGACACTTGCTTTGGTTAAAAAACACAGAAAAAAGGATTTGTTTAGTAAAATCCACGTTTGGTCTCTCTGCGGGCTGAAAGTCAGTTTAAGAGCATAAAACAAGATGTTGTTGCTTTGAGGCATTAAAGTGATGAAAGCATCAGGTATTCATGAAAATGTTATCAAACTTGTAAGAAGTGTGTCCTAAGACACTTTCTTTGTTGAAAACACAGAAAAAAGGATTTGTTTAGTAAAATCCACGTTTGGCCTCTCTGCGGGCTGAAAATCAGTTTAAGAGCATAAAAACAAGATGTTGCTGCTTTGAGCCAGTAAAGTGATGAAAGCATCAGGTATTCATGAAAATATCATCAAACTTGTAAGAAGTGTGTCCTAAGACACTTTATTTGGTTGAAACCAGAAAAAAGGTTTTATTTAGTAAAATCCATGTTTGGTCTCTCTGCGTGCTGAAAATCAGTTTAAGAGCATAAAAAACAAGATGTTGCTGCTTTGAGGCAGTAAAGTGATGAAAGCATCAGGTATTCATGAAAATGTCATCAAACTTGTAAAAAGTGTGTCCTAAGACAATTTCTTTGGTTTAAAACCCAGAAAAAGGTTTTGTTTAGTAAAATCCATGTTTGGTCTCTCTGCGGGCTGAAAATCAGTTTAAGAGCATAAAAATAAGATGTTGTTGCTTTGAGACAGTAATGTGATGAAAGCATCAGGTATTCATGAAAATGTCATTAAACTTGTAAGAAGTTTGTCCTAAGACATTTTCTTTGGTTGAAAAGCCAGAAAAAAGGTTTTGTTTAGTAAAATCCACTTTTGGTCTCTCTGCGGGCTGAAAATCTGTTTAGCATAAAACAAGATGTTGCTGCTTTGAGGCAGTAAAGTGATGAAAGCATCAGGTATTCATGATCAGGTATTCATGAAAATGTCATCAAACTTGTAAGAAGTGTGTCCTAAGACACTTGCTTTGGTTAAAAACACAGAAAAAAGGATTTGTTTAGTAAAATCCACGTTTGGTCTCTCTGCGGGCTGAAAGTCAGTTTAAGAGCATAAAAACAAGATGTTGTTGCTTTGAGGCATTAAAGTGATGAAAGCATCAGGTATTCATGGAAATGTTATCAAACTTGTAAGAAGTGTGTCCTAAGACACTTTCTTTGGTTGAAAACACAGAAAAAGGTATTTGTTTAGTAAAATCCACGTTTGGCCTCTCTGCGGGCTGAAAATCAGTTTAAGAGCATAAAAACAAGATGTTGCTGCTTTGAGCCAGTGAAGTGATGAAAGCATCAGGTATTCATGAAAATGTCATCAAACTTGTAAGAAGTGTGTCCTAAGACACTTTCTTTGGTTGAAAACACAGAAAAAGGGATTTGTTTAGTAAAATCCACGTTTGGCCTCTCTGCGGGCTGAAAATCAGTTTAAGAGCATAAAAACAAGATGTTGCTGCTTTGAGCCAGTGAAGTGATGAAAGCATCAGGTATTCATGAAAATGTCATCAAACTTGTAAGAAGTGTGTCCTAAGACACTTGCTTTGGTTAAAAACACAGAAAAAAGGATTTGTTTAGTAAAATCCACGTTTGGTCTCTCTGCGTGCTGAAAATCAGTTTAAGAGCATAAAAAACAAGATGTTGCTGCTTTGAGGCAGTAAAGTGATGAAAGCATCAGGTATTCATGAAAATGTCATCAAACTTGTAAAAAGTGTGTCCTAAGACACTTTCTTTGGTTGAAAAGCCAGAAAAAAGGTTTTGTTTAGTAAAATCCACTTTTGGTCTCTCTGCGGGCTGAAAATCTGTTTAGCATAAAAACAAGATGTTGCTGCTTTGAGGCAGTAAAGTGATGAAAGCATCAGGTATTCATGAAAATGTCATCAAACTTGTAAGAAGTGTGTCCTAAGACACTTGCTTTGGTTAAAAACACAGAAAAAAGGATTTGTTTAGTAAAATCCACGTTTGGTCTCTCTGCGGGCTGAAAGTCAGTTTAAGAGCATAAAAACAAGATGTTGTTGCTTTGAGGCATTAAAGTGATGAAAGCATCAGGTATTCATGAAAATGTTATCAAACTTGTAAGAAGTGTGTCCTAAGACACTTTCTTTGGTTGAAAACACAGAAAAAGGTATTTGTTTAGTAAAATCCACGTTTGGCCTCTCTGCGGGCTGAAAATCAGTTTAAGAGCATAAAAACAAGATGTTGCTGCTTTGAGCCAGTAAAGTGATGAAAGCATCAGGTATTCATGAAAATATCATCAAACTTGTAAGAAGTGTGTCCTAAGACACTTTATTTGGTTGAAAACCCAGAAAAAAGGTTTTATTTAGTAAAATCCATGTTTGGTCTCTCTGCGTGCTGAAAATCAGTTTAAGAGCATAAAAAACAAGATGTTGCTGCTTTGAGGCAGTAAAGTGATGAAAGCATCAGGTATTCATGAAAATGTCATCAAACTTGTAAAAAGTGTGTCCTAAGACAATTTCTTTGGTTTAAAACCCAGAAAAAAGGTTTTGTTTAGTAAAATCCATGTTTGGTCTCTCTGCGGGCTGAAAATCAGTTTAAGAGCATAAAAATAAGATGTTGTTGCTTTGAGACAGTAATGTGATGAAAGCATCAGGTATTCATGAAAATGTCATCAAACTTGTAAAAAGTGTGTCCTAAGACAATTTCTTTGGTTTAAAATCCAGAAAAAAGGTTTTGTTTAGTAAAATCCATGTTTGGTCTCTCTGCGGGCTGAAAATCAGTTTAAGAGCATAAAAATAAGATGTTGTTGCTTTGAGACAGTAATGTGATGAAAGCATCAGGTATTCATGAAAATGTCATTAAACTTGTAAGAAGTTTGTCCTAAGACATTTTCTTTGGTTGAAAACCCAGAAAAAAGGTTTTATTTAGTAAAATCCATGTTTGGTCTCTCTGCGTGCTGAAAATCAGTTTAAGAGCATAAAAAAACAAGATGTTGCTGCTTTGAGGCAGTAAAGTGATGAAAGCATCAGGTATTCATGAAAATGTCATCAAACTTGTAAAAAGTGTGTCCTAAGACACTATATTTGGTTGAAAACCCAGAAAAAAGGTTTTATTTAGTAAAATCCATGTTTGGTCTCTCTGCGGGCTGAAAATCAGTTTAAGAGCATAAAAAACAAGATGTTGCTGCTTTGAGGCAGTAAATTGATGAAAGCATCAGGTATTCATGAAAATGTCATCAAACTTGTAAGAAGTGTGTCCTAAGACACTTGCTTTGGTTAAAAACACAGAAAAAAGGATTTGTTTAGTAAAATCCACGTTTGGTCTCTCTGCGGGCTGAAAGTCAGTTTAAGAGCATAAAAACAAGATGTTGTTGCTTTGAGGTATTAAAGTGATGAAAGCATCAGGTATTCATGAAAATGTTATCAAACTTGTAAGAAGTGTGTCCTAAGACACTTTCTTTGGTTGAAAACACAGAAAAAGGTATTTGTTTAGTAAAATCCACGTTTGGCCTCTCTGCGGGCTGAAAATCAGTTTAAGAGCATAAAAACAAGATGTTGCTGCTTTGAGCCAGTGAAGTGATGAAAGCATCAGGTATTCATGAAAATGTCATCAAACTTGTAAGAAGTGTGTCCTAAGACACTTTCTTTGGTTGAAAACACAGAAAAAGGGATTTGTTTAGTAAAATCCACGTTTGGCCTCTCTGCGGGCTGAAAATCAGTTTAAGAGCATAAAAACAAGATGTTGCTGCTTTGAGCCAGTGAAGTGATGAAAGCATCAGGTATTCATGAAAATGTCATCAAACTTGTAAGAAGTGTGTCCTAAGACACTTTATTTGGTTGAAAACCCAGAAAAAAGGTTTTATTTAGTAAAATCCATGTTTGGTCTCTCTGCGTGCTGAAAATCAGTTTAAGAGCATAAAAAACAAGATGTTGCTGCTTTGAGGCAGTAAAGTGATGAAAGCATCAGGTATTCATGAAAATGTCATCAAACTTGTAAAAAGTGTTTCCTAAGACAATTTCTTTGGTTTAAAACCCAGAAAAAAGGTTTTGTTTAGTAAAATCCATGTTTGGTCTCTCTGCGGGCTGAAAATCAGTTTAAGAGCATAAAAATAAGATGATGCTGCTTTGAGACAGTAAAGTGATGAAAGCATCAGGTATTCATGAAAATGTCATTAAACTTGTAAGAAGTGTGTCCTAAGACACTTTCTTTGGTTGAAAACCCAGAAAAAAGGTTTTATTTAGTAAAATCCATGTTTGGTCTCTCTGCGGGCTGAAAATCAGTTTAAGAGCATAAAAAACAAGATGTTGCTGCTTTGAGGCAGTAAAGTGATGAAAGCATCAGGTATTCATGAAAATGTCATCAAACTTGTAAGAAGTGTGTCCTAAGACACTTTATTTGGTTGAAAACCCAGAAAAAAGGTTTTATTTAGTAAAATCCATGTTTGGTCTCTCTGCGTGAAAATCAGTTTAAGAGCATAAAAAACAAGATGTTGCTGCTTTGAGGCAGTAAAGTGATGAAAGCATCAGGTATTCATGAAAATGTCATCAAACTTGTAAAAAGTGTTTCCTAAGACAATTTCTTTGGTTTAAAACCCAGAAAAAAGGTTTTGTTTAGTAAAATCCATGTTTGGTCTCTCTGCGGGCTGAAAATCAGTTTAAGAGCATAAAAATAAGATGATGCTGCTTTGAGACAGTAAAGTGATGAAAGCATCAGGTATTCATGAAAATGTCATTAAACTTGTAAGAAGTGTGTCCTAAGACACTTTCTTTGGTTGAAAAGCCAGAAAAAAGGTTTTGTTTAGTAAAATCCACTTTTGGTCTCTCTGCGGGCTGAAAATCTGTTTAGCATAAAAACAATATGTTGCTGCTTTGAGGCAGTAAAGTGATGAAAGCATCAGGTATTCATGAAAATGTCATCAAACTTGTAAGAAGTGTGTCCTAAGACACTTGCTTTGGTTAAAAACACAGAAAAAAGGATTTGTTTAGTAAAATCCACGTTTGGTCTCTCTGCGGGCTGAAAGTCAGTTTAAGAGCATAAAAACAAGATGTTGTTGCTTTGAGGCATTAAAGTGATGAAAGCATCAGGTATTCATGAAAATGTTATCAAACTTGTAAGAAGTGTGTCCTAAGACACTTTCTTTGGTTGAAAACACAGAAAAAGGTATTTGTTTAGTAAAATCCACGTTTGGCCTCTCTGCGGGCTGAAAATCAGTTTAAGAGCATAAAAACAAGATGTTGCTGCTTTGAGCCAGTAAAGTGATGAAAGCATCAGGTATTCATGAAAATATCATCAAACTTGTAAGAAGTGTGTCCTAAGACACTTTATTTGGTTGAAAACCCAGAAAAAAGGTTTTATTTAGTAAAATCCATGTTTGGTCTCTCTGCGTGCTGAAAATCAGTTTAAGAGCATAAAAAACAAGATGTTGCTGCTTTGAGGCAGTAAAGTGATGAAAGCATCAGGTATTCATGAAAATGTCATCAAACTTGTAAAAAGTGTGTCCTAAGACAATTTCTTTGGTTTAAAACCCAGAAAAAAGGTTTTGTTTAGTAAAATCCATGTTTGGTCTCTCTGCGTGCTGAAAATCAGTTTAAGAGCATAAAAATAAGATGTTGTTGCTTTGAGACAGTAATGTGATGAAAGCATCAGGTATTCATGAAAATGTCATTAAACTTGTAAGAAGTTTGTCCTAAGACATTTTCTTTGGTTGAAAAGCCAGAAAAAAGGTTTTGTTTAGTAAAATCCACTTTTGGTCTCTCTGCGGGCTGAAAATCTGTTTAGCATAAAAACAAGATGTTGCTGCTTTGAGGCAGTAAAGTGATGAAAGCATCAGGTATTCATGAAAATGTCATCAAACTTGTAAGAAGTGTGTCCTAAGACACTTGCTTTGGTTAAAAACACAGAAAAAAGGATTTGTTTAGTAAAATCCACGTTTGGTCTCTCTGCGGGCTGAAAGTCAGTTTAAGAGCATAAAAACAAGATGTTGTTGCTTTGAGGCATTAAAGTGATGAAAGCATCAGGTATTCATGAAAATGTTATCAAACTTGTAAGAAGTGTGTCCTAAGACACTTTCTTTGGTTGAAAAACCAGAAAAAGGTATTTGTTTAGTAAAATCCACGTTTGGCCTCTCTGCGGGCTGAAAATCAGTTTAAGAGCATAAAAACAAGATGTTGCTGCTTTGAGCCAGTGAAGTGATGAAAGCATCAGGTATTCATGAAAATGTCATCAAACTTGTAAGAAGTGTGTCCTAAGACACTTTCTTTGGTTGAAAAACAGAAAAAGGATTTGTTTAGTAAAATCCACGTTTGGCCTCTCTATGGCTGAAAATCAGTTTAAGAGCATAAAACAAGATGTTGCTGCTTTGAGCCAGTGAAGTGATGAAAGCATCAGGTATTCATGAAAATGTCATCAAACTTGTAAGAAGTGTGTCCTAAGACACTTTATTTGGTTGAAAGGACAGAAAAAAAGGTTTTGTTTAGTAAAATCCATGTTTGGTCTCTCTGCGGGCTGAAAATCAGTTTAAGAGCATAAAAACAAGATGTTGCTGCTTTGAGGCAGTAAAGTGATGAAAGCATCAGGTATTCATGAAAATGTCATCAAACTTGTAAGAAGTGTGTCCTAAGACACTTTCTTTGGTTGAAAACACAGAAAAAAGGTTTTGTTTAGTAAAATCCACGTTTGGCCTCTCTGCGGGCTGAAAATCAGTTTAAGAGCATAAAAACAAGATGTTGCTGCTTTGAGCCAGTAAAGTGATGAAAGCATCAGGTATTCATGAAAATGTCATCAAACTTGTAAGAAGTGTGTCCTAAGACACTTTCTTTGGTTGAAAAAACAGAAAAAGGATTTGTTTAGTAAAATCCATGTTTGGTCTCTCTGCGGGCTGAAAATCAGTTTAAGAGCATAAAAACAAGATGTTGCTGCTTTGAGCCAGTAAAGTGATGAAAGCATCAGGTATTCATGAAAATGTCATCAAACTTGTAAGAAGTGTGTCCTAAGACACTTTATTTGGTTGAAAATCCAGAAAAAAGGTTTTTATTAGTAAAATCCATGTTTGGTCTCTCTCTGCGCTGAAAATCAGTTTAAGAGCATAAAAACAAGATGTTGCTGCTTTGAGGCAGTAAAGTGATGAAAGCATCAGGTATTCATGAAAATGTCATCAAACTTGTAAAAAGTGTGTCCTAAGACATTTCTTTGGTTTAAAACCCAGAAAAAAGGTTTTGTTTAGTAAAATCCATGTTTGGTCTCTCTGCGGGCTGAAAATCAGTTTAAGAGCATAAAAATAAGATGTTGCTGCTTTGAGACAGTAAAGTGATGAAAGCATCAGGTATTCATGAAAATGTCATCAAACTTGTAAGAAGTGTGTCCTAAGACACTTTCTTTGGTTGAAAAGCCAGAAAAAAGGTTTTGTTTAGTAAAATCCACTTTTGGTCTCTCTGCGGGCTGAAAATCTGTTTAGCATAAAAACAAGATGTTGCTGCTTTGAGGCAGTAAAGTGATGAAAGCATCAGGTATTCATGAAAATGTCATCAAACTTGTAAGAAGTGTGTCCTAAGACACTTTCTTTGGTTGAAAAACCCAGAAAAAGGTTTTGTTTAGTAAAATCCACGTTTGGTCTCTCTGCGGGCTGAAAATCAGTTTAAGAGCATAAAAACAAGATGTTGCTGCTTTGAGCCAGTAAAGTGATGAAAGCATCAGGTATTCATGAAAATGTCATCAAACTTGTAAGAAGTGTGTCCTAAGACACTTTATTTGGTTGAAAAGCCAGAAAAAAGGTTTTGTTTAGTAAAATCCACTTTTGGTCTCTCTGCGGGCTGAAAATCAGTTTAAGAGCATAAAAACAAGATGTTGCTGCTTTGAGCCAGTAAAGTGATGAAAGCATCAGGTATTCATGAAAATGTCATCAAACTTGTAAGAAGTGTGTCCTAAGACACTTTATTTGGTTGAAAACCCAGAAAAAAGGTTTTATTTAGTAAAATCCATGTTTGGTCTCTCTGCGTGCTGAAAATCAGTTTAAGAGCATAAAAAACAAGATGTTGCTGCTTTGAGGCAGTAAAGTGATGAAAGCATCAGGTATTCATGAAAATGTCATCAAACTTGTAAAAAGTGTGTCCTAAGACAATTTCTTTGGTTTAAAACCAGAAAAAAGGTTTTGTTTAGTAAAATCCATGTTTGGTCTCTCTGCGGGCTGAAAATCAGTTTAAGAGCATAAAAATAAGATGTTGCTGCTTTGAGACAGTAAAGTGATGAAAGCATCAGGTATTCATGAAAATGTCATTAAACTTGTAAGAAGTGTGTCCTAAGACACTTTCTTTGGTTGAAAAGCCAGAAAAAAGGTTTTGTTTAGTAAAATCCACTTTTGGTCTCTCTGCGGGCTGAAAATCTGTTTAAGAGCATAAAAACAAGATGTTGCTGCTTTGAGGCAGTAAAGTGATGAAAGCATCAGGTATTCATGAAAATGTCATCAAACTTGTAAGAAGTGTGTCCTAAGACACTTGCTTTGGTTGAAAACACAGAAAAAAAGATTTGTTTAGTAAAATCCATGTTTAGTCTCTCTGCGGGCTGAAAGTCAGTTTAAGAGCATAAAAACAAGATGTTGCTGCTTTGAGGCAGTAAAGTGATGAAAGCATCAGGTATTCATGAAAATGTCATCAAACTTGTAAGAAGTGTGTCCTAAGACACTTTATTTGGTTGAAAACCCAGAAAAAAGGTTTTATTTAGTAAAATCCATGTTTGGTCTCTCTGCGTGCTGAAAATCAGTTTAAGAGCATAAAAACAAGATGTTGCTGCTTTGAGGCAGTAGAGTGATGAAAGCATCAGGTATTCATGAAAATGTCATCAAACTTGTAAAAGTGTGTCCTAAGACACTTTATTTGGTTGAAAACCCAAAAAAGGGTTTTGTTTAGTAAAATCCATGTTTGGTCTCTCTGCGGGCTGAAAATCAGTTTAAGAGCATAAAAACAAGATGTTGCTGCTTGCTTGAGCCAGTAAAGTGATGAAAGCATCAGGTATTCATGAAAATGTCATCAAACTTGTAAGAAGTGTGTCCTAAGACACTTTCTTTGGTTGAAAAACCAGAAAAAAAGTTTTGTTTAGTAAAATCCATGTTTGGTCTCTCGGGCTGAAAATCAGTTTAAGAGCATAAAAACAAGATGTTGCTGCTTTGAGCCAGTAAAGTGATGAAAGCATCAGGTATTCATGAAAATGTCATCAAACTTGTAAGAAGTGTGTCCTAAGACACTTTATTTGGTTGAAAACCCAGAAAAAAGGTTTTATTTAGTAAAATCCATGTTTGGTCTCTCTGCGCGGCTGAAAATCAGTTTAAGAGCATAAAAACAAGATGTTGCTGCTTTGAGGCAGTAAAGTGATGAAAGCATCAGGTATTCATGAAAATGTCATCAAACTTGTAAGAAGTGTGTCCTAAGACACTTTCTTTGGTTTAAAACCCAGAAAAAAGGTTTTATTTAGTAAAATCCATGTTTGGTCTCTCTGCGGGCTGAAAATCAGTTTAAGAGCATAAAAACAAGATGTTGCTGCTTTGAGGCAGTAAAGTGATGAAAGCATCAGGTATTCATGAAAATGTCATCAAACTTGTAAGAAGTGTGTCCTAAGACACTTGCTTTGGTTAAAAACACAGAAAAAAGGATTTGTTTAGTAAAATCCACGTTTGGTCTCTCTGGCTAAAATCAGTTTAAGAGCATAAAAACAATATGTTGCTGCTTTGAGGCAGTAAAGTGATGAAAGCATCAGGTATTCATGAAAATGTTATCAAACTTGTAAGAAGTGTGTCCTAAGACACTTTCTTTGGTTGAAAACACAGAAAAAGGTATTTGTTTAGTAAAATCCACGTTTGGCCTCTGCGGGCTGAAAATCAGTTTAAGAGCATAAAAACAAGATGTTGCTGCTTTGAGCCAGTAAAGTGATGAAAGCATCAGGTATTCATGAAAATGTCATCAAACTTGTAAGAAGTGTGTCCTAAGACACTTTATTTGGTTGAAAAGCCAGAAAAAAGGTTTTGTTTAGTAAAATCCACTTTTGGTCTCTCTGCGGGCTGAAAATCAGTTTAAGAGCATAAAAACAAGATGTTGCTGCTTTGAGCCAGTAAAGTGATGAAAGCATCAGGTATTCATGAAAATGTCATCAAACTTGTAAGAAGTGTGTCCTAAGACACTTTATTTGGTTGAAAACCCAGAAAAAAGGTTTTATTTAGTAAAATCCATGTTTGGTCTCTCTGCGTGCTGAAAATCAGTTTAAGAGCATAAAAAACAAGATGTTGCTGCTTTGAGGCAGTAAAGTGATGAAAGCATCAGGTATTCATGAAAATGTCATCAAACTTGTAAAAAGTGTGTCCTAAGACAATTTCTTTGGTTTAAAACCCAGAAAAAAGGTTTTGTTTAGTAAAATCCATGTTTGGTCTCTCTGCGGGCTGAAAATCAGTTTAAGAGCATAAAAATAAGATGTTGCTGCTTTGAGACAGTAAAGTGATGAAAGCATCAGGTATTCATGAAAATGTCATTAAACTTGTAAGAAGTGTGTCCTAAGACACTTTCTTTGGTTGAAAAGCCAGAAAAAAGGTTTTGTTTAGTAAAATCCACTTTTGGTCTCTCTGCGGGCTGAAAATCTGTTTAGCATAAAAACAAGATGTTGCTGCTTTGAGGCAGTAAAGTGATGAAAGCATCAGGTATTCATGAAAATGTCATCAAACTTGTAAGAAGTGTGTCCTAAGACACTTGCTTTGGTTAAAAACACAGAAAAAAGGATTTGTTTAGTAAAATCCACGTTTGGTCTCTCTGCGGGCTGAAAGTCAGTTTAAGAGCATAAAAACAAGATGTTGCTGCTTTGAGCCAGTAAAGTGATGAAAGCATCAGGTATTCATGAAAATGTCATCAAACTTGTAAGAAGTGTGTCCTAAGACACTTTATTTGGTTGAAAACCCAGAAAAAAGGTTTTATTTAGTAAAATCCATGTTTGGTCTCTCTGCGTGCTGAAAATCAGTTTAAGAGCATAAAAAACAAGATGTTGCTGCTTTGAGGCAGTAAAGTGATGAAAGCATCAGGTATTCATGAAAATGTCATCAAACTTGTAAAAGTGTGTCCTAAGACAATTTCTTTGGTTTAAAACCCAGAAAAAAGGTTTTGTTTAGTAAAATCCATGTTTGGTCTCTCTGCGGGCTGAAAATCAGTTTAAGAGCATAAAAATAAGATGTTGCTGCTTTGAGACAGTAAAGTGATGAAAGCATCAGGTATTCATGAAAATGTCATTAAACTTGTAAGAAGTGTGTCCTAAGACACTTTCTTTGGTTGAAAAGCCAGAAAAAAGGTTTTGTTTAGTAAAATCCACTTTTGGTCTCTCTCTTGGGCTGAAAATCTGTTTAGCATAAAAACAAGATGTTGCTGCTTTGAGGCAGTAAAGTGATGAAAGCATCAGGTATTCATGAAAATGTCATCAAACTTGTAAGAAGTGTGTCCTAAGACACTTGCTTTGGTTAAAATCACAGAAAAAAGGATTTGTTTAGTAAAATCCACGTTTGGTCTCTCTGCGGGCTGAAAGTCAGTTTAAGAGCATAAAAACAAGATGTTGTTGCTTTGAGGCATTAAAGTGATGAAAGCATCAGGTATTCATGAAAATGTTATCAAACTTGTAAGAAGTGTGTCCTAAGACACTTTCTTTGGTTGAAAACACAGAAAAAGGTATTTGTTTAGTAAAATCCACGTTTGGCCTCTCTGCGGGCTGAAAATCAGTTTAAGAGCATAAAAACAAGATGTTGCTGCTTTGAGCCAATGAAGTGATGAAAGCATCAGGTATTCATGAAAATGTCATCAAACTTGTAAGAAGTGTGTCCTAAGACACTTTATTTGGTTGAAAACCCAGAAAAAAGGTTTTATTTAGTAAAATCCATGTTTGGTCTCTCTGCGGGCTGAAAATCAGTTTAAGAGCATAAAAACAAGATGTTGCTGCTTTGAGGCAGTAAAGTGATGAAAGCATCAGGTATTCATGAAAATGTCATCAAACTTGTAAAAAGTGTGTCCTAAGACACTTTCTTTGGTTAAAACCCAGAAAAAAGGTTTTGTTTAGTAAAATCCATGTTTGGTCTCTCTGCGGGCTGAAAATCAGTTTAAGAGCATAAAAACAAGATGTTGCTGCTTTGAGACAGTAAAGTGATGAAAGCATCAGGTATTCATGAAAATGTCATCAAACTTGTAAGAAGTGTGTCCTAAGACACTTTCTTTGGTTGAAAAGCCAGAAAAAAGGTTTTGTTTAGTAAAATCCATGTTTGGTCTCTCTGCGGGCTGAAAATCAGTTTAGAGCATAAAAACAAGATGTTGCTGCTTTGAGCCAGTAAAGTGATGAAAGCATCAGGTATTCATGAAAATGTCATCAAACTTGTAAGAAGTGTGTCCTAAGACACTTTCTTTGGTTGAAAACCAGAAAAAAAGGTTTTGTTTAGTAAAATCCATGTTTGGTCTCTCTGCGGGCTGAAAATCAGTTTAAGAGCATAAAATCAAGATGTTGCTGCTTTGAGGCAGTAAAGTGATGAAAGCATCAGGTATTCATGAAAATGTCATCAAACTTGTAAGAAGTGTGTCCTAAGACACTTTATTTGGTTGAAAACCCAGAAAAAGGTTTTATTTAGTAAAATCCATGTTTGGTCTCTCTGCGGGCTGAAAATCAGTTTAAGAGCATAAAAACAAGATGTTGCTGCTTTGAGGCAGTAAAGTGATGAAAGCATCAGGTATTCATGAAAATGTCATCAAACTTGTAAAAGTGTGTCCTAAGACAATTTCTTTGGTTTAAAACCCAGAAAAAAGGTTTTGTTTAGTAAAATCCATGTTTGGTCTCTCTGCGGGCTGAAAATCAGTTTAAGAGCATAAAAATAAGATGTTGCTGCTTTGAGACAGTAAAGTGATGAAAGCATCAGGTATTCATGAAAATGTCATCAAACTTGTAAGAAGTGTGTCCTAAGACACTTTCTTTGGTTGAAAAGCCAGAAAAAGGTTTTGTTTAGTAAAATCCACTTTTGGTCTCTCTGCGGGCTGAAAATCAGTTTAAGAGCATAAAAACAAGATGTTGCTGCTTTGAGGCAGTAAAGTGATGAAAGCATCAGGTATTCATGAAAATGTCATCAAACTTGTAAGAAGTGTGTCCTAAGACACTTTCTTTGGTTAAAATCACAGAAAAAAGGATTTGTTTAGTAAAATCCACGTTTGGTCTCTCTCTGCGGCTGAAAAGTCAGTTTAAGAGCATAAAAACAAGATGTTGCTGCTTTGAGCCAGTAAAGTGATGAAAGCATCAGGTATTCATGAAAATGTCATCAAACTTGTAAGAAGTGTGTCCTAAGACACTTTATTTGGTTGAAAACCCAGAAAAAAAGGTTTTGTTTAGTAAAATCCATGTTTGGTCTCTCTGCGTGCTGAAAATCAGTTTAACAGCATAAAAACAAGATGTTGCTGCTTTGAGGCAGTAAAGTGATGAAAGCATCAGGTATTCATGAAAATGTCATCAAACTTGTAAAAGTGTGTCCTAAGACAATTTCTTTGGTTTAAAAACCCAGAAAAAAAGGTTTTGTTTAGTAAAATCCATGTTTGGTCTCTCTGCTTGGGCTGAAAATCAGTTTAAGAGCATAAAAAAAGATGTTGCTGCTTTGAGACAGTAAATTGATGAAAGCATCAGGTATTCATGAAAATGTCATCAAACTTGTAAGAAGTGTGTCCTAAGACACTTTCTTTGGTTAAAACCAGAAAAAGGTTTTGTTTAGTAAAATCCATGTTTGGTCTCTCTGCGGGCGGAAAATCATTTTAAGAGCATAAGAACAAGATGTTGCTGCTTTGAGGCAGTAAAGTGATGAAACCATCAGGTATTCATGAAAATGTCATCAAACTTGTAAGAAGTGTGTCCTAAGACACTTTCTTTGGTTGAAAACCCAGAAAAAAGGTTTTATTTAGTAAAATCCATGTTTGGTCTCTCTGCGGGCTGAAAATCAGTTTAAGAGCATAAAAACAAGATGTTGCTGCTTTGAGGCAGTAAAGTGATGAAAGCATCAGGTATTCATGAAAATGTCATCAAACTTGTAAAAGTGTGTCCTAAGACACCTTATTTGGTTGAAAACCCAGAAAAAAAGGTTTTGTTTAGTAAAATCCATGTTTGGTCTCTCTGCGGGCTGAAAATCAGTTTAAGAGCATAAAAACAAGATGTTGCTGCTTTGAGGCAGTAAAGTGATGAAAGCATCAGGTATTCATGAAAATGTCATCAAACTTGTAAGAAGTGTGTCCTAAGACACTTTCTTTGGTTAAAACACAGAAAAAAAGGTTTTGTTTAGTAAAATCCACGTTTGGTCTCTCTGGGCTGAAAATCAGTTTAAGAGCATAAAAACAAGATGTTGCTGCTTTGAGTCAGTAAAGTGATGAAAGCATCAGGTATTCATGAAAATGTCATCAAACTTGTAAGAAGTGTGTCCTAAGACACTTTATTTGGTTGAAAACCCAGAAAAAAAGGTTTTGTTTAGTAAAATCCACGTTTGGTCTCTCTGCGGGCTGAAAATCAGTTTAAGAGCATAAAAACAAGATGTTGCTGCTTTGAGGCAGTAAAGTGATGAAAGCATCAGGTATTCATGAAAATGTCATCAAACTTGTAAGAAGTGTGTCCTAAGACACTTTCTTTGGTTGAAAACCCAGAAAAAAGGTTTTGTTTAGTAAAATCCATGTTTGATCTCTCTGGGCTGAAAATCAGTTTAAGAGCATAAAAACAAGATGTTGCTGCTTTGAGCCAGTAAAGTGATGAAAGCATCAGGTATTCATGAAAATGTCATCAAACTTGTAAGAAGTGTGTCCTAAGACACTTTATTTGGTTGAAAACCCAGAAAAAAAGGTTTTGTTTAGTAAAATCCATGTTTGGTCTCTCTGCGGGCTGAAAATCAGTTTAAGAGCATAAAACAAGATGTTGCTGCTTTGAGGCAGTAAAGTGATGAAAGCATCAGGTATTCATGAAAATGTCATCAAACTTGTAAGAAGTGTGTCCTAAGACACTTTCTTTGGTTTAAAACCCTGAAAAAAAGGTTTTGTTTAGTAAAATCCATGTTTGGTCTCTCTGCGGGCTGAAAGTCAGTTTAAGAGCATAAAAACAAGATGTTGCTGCTTTGAGGCAGTAAAGTGATGAAAGCATCAGGTATTCATGAAAATGTCATCAAACTTGTAAGAAAGTGTGTCCTAAGACACTTTTTGGTTGAAAACACAGAAAAAAGGATTTGTTTAGTAAAATCCACGTTTGGCCTCTCTGCGGGCTGAAAATCAGTTTAAGAGCATAAAAACAAGATGTTGCTGCTTTGAGCCAGTAAAGTGATGAAAGCATCAGGTATTCATGAAAATATCATCAAACTTGTAAGAAGTGTGTCCTAAGACACTTTATTTGGTTGAAAACCCAGAAAAAAGGTTTTGTTCAGTAAAATCGCCTTTTGGTCTCTCTGCGGGCTGAAAATCAGTTTAAGAGCATAAAAACAAGATGTTGCTGCTTTGAGCCAGTAAAGTGATGAAAGCAGCAGGTATTCATGAAAATGTCATCAAACTTGTAAGAAGTGTGTCCTAAGACACTTTATTTGGTTGAAAAACCCAGAAAAAAAGGTTTTGTTTAGTAAAATCCATGTTTGGTCTCTCTGCGTCTGCGGGCTGAAAATCAGTTTAAGAGCATAAAAACAAGATGTTGCTGCTTTGAGGCAGTAAAGTGATGAAAGCATCAGGTATTCATGAAAATGTCATCAAACTTGTAAAAAAGTGTGTCCTAAGACACTTTCTTTGGTTTAAAACCCAGAAAAAGGTTTTGTTTAGTAAAATCCATGTTTGGTCTCTCTGCGGGCTGAAAATCAGTTTAAGAGCATAAAAATAAGATGTTGCTGCTTTGAGACAGTAAAGTGATGAAAGCATCAGGTATTCATGAAAATGTCATCAAACTTGTAAGAAGTGTGTCCTAAGACACTTTCTTTGGTTGAAAAGCCAGAAAAAAGGTTTTGTTTAGTAAAATCCACTTTTGGTGGTCTCTTGGGGCTGAAAATCTGTTTAGCATAAAAACAAGATGTTGCTGCTTTGAGGCAGTAAAGTGATGAAAGCATCAGGTATTCATGAAAATGTCATCAAACTTGTAAGAAGTGTGTCCTAAGACACTTGCTTTGTTGAAAAAACAGAAAAAGGATTTGTTTAGTAAAATCCATGTTTGGTCTCTCTGCGGGCTGAAAGTCAGTTTAAGAGCATAAAAACAAGATGTTGCTGCTTTGAGGCAGTAAAGTGATGAAAGCATCAGGTATTCATGAAAATGTCATCAAACTTGTAAGAAGTGTGTCCTAAGACACTTTATTTGTTGAAAACCCAGAAAAAGGGATATGTTTGAAAAGATCCATGTTTGGTCTCTCTGCGCTGCTGAAAATCAGTTTAAGAGCATAAAAACAAGATGTTGCTGCTTTGAGGCAGTAAAGTGATGAAAGCATCAGGTATTCATGAAAATGTCATCAAACTTGTAAAAAGTGTGTCCTAAGACACTTTTTTGGTTAAAAACCCAGAAAAAAAAGGGTTTGTTTAGTAAAATCCATGTTTGGTCTCCCTGCGGGCTGGAATTCAGTTTAAGAGCTTAAAAAACAAGATGTTGCTGCTTTGAGACAGTAAAGTGATGAAAGCATCAGGTATTCATGAAAATGTCATTCAAACTTGTAAAAAGTGTGTCCTAAGACACTTTCTTTGGTTGAAAAACCAGAAAAAAGGTTTTGTTTAGTAAAATCCATGTTTGGTCTCTCTTGGGCTGAAAATCAGTTCAAGAGCATAAAAACAAGATGTTGCTGCTTTGAGGCAGTAAAGTGATGAAAGCATCAGGTATTCATGAAAATGTCATCAAACTTGTAAGAAGTGTGTCCTAAGACACTTCTTTGGTTAAAAAAACACAGAAAAAGGTTTTGTTTAGTAAAATCCACGTTTGGTCTCTCTGCGGGCTGAAAATCAGTTTAAGAGCATAAAAACAAGATGTTGCTGCTTTGAGGCATTAAAGTGATGAAAGCATCAGGTATTCATGAAAATGTCATCAAACTTGTAAGAAGTGTGTCCTAAGACACTTTCTTTGGTTGAAAACACAGAAAAAGGTTTTGTTTAGTAAAATCCACTTTTGGTCTCTCTCTGCGGGCTGAAAATCAGTTTAAGAGCATAAAAACAAAGATGTTGCTTTGAGCCAAAGTGATGAAAGCATCAGGTATTCATGAAAATGTCATCAAACTTGTAAGAAGTGTGTCCTAAGACACTTTCTTTGGTTGAAAACCCAGAAAAAGGTTTTATTTAGTAAAATCCATGTTTGGTCTCTCTGGGCTGAAAATCAGTTTAAGAGCATAAAAAAAGATGTTGCTGCTTTGAGGCAGTAAAGTGATGAAAGCATCAGGTATTCATGAAAATGTCATCAAACTTGTAAAAGTGTGTCCTAAGACATTTTTTGGTTAAAAACCCAGAAAAAAGGTTTTGTTTAGTAAAATCCATGTTTGGTCTCTCTGCGGGCTGAAAATCAGTTTAAGAGCATAAAAAAGATGTTGCTGCTTTGAGCAGTAAAGTGATGAAAGCATCAGGTATTCATGAAAATGTTATCAAACTTGTAAGAAGTGTGTCCTAAGACACTTTCTTTGGTTGAAAACACAGAAAAAAGGTTTTGTTTAGTAAAATCCACGTTTTGTCTCTCTGCGGGGCTGAAAATCAGTTTAAGAGCATAAAAACAAGATGTTGCTGCTTTGAGCCAGTAAAGTGATGAAAGCATCAGGTATTCATGAAAATGTCATCAAACTTGTAAGAAGTGTGTCCTAAGACACTTTCTTTGGTTGAAAACACAGAAAAAGGTTTGTTTAGTAAAATCCACGTTTGGCCTCTCTGCGGGCTGAAAATCAGTTTAAGAGCATAAAAACAAGATGTTGCTGCTTTGAGCCAGTGAAGTGATGAAAGCATCAGGTATTCATGAAAATGTCATCAAACTTGTAAGAAGTGTGTCCTAAGACACTTTATTTGGTTGAAAACCCAGAAAAAAGGTTTTATTTAGTAAAATCCATGTTTGGTCTCTCTGCGTGCTGAAAATCAGTTTAAGAGCATAAAAAACAAGATGTTGCTGCTTTGAGGCAGTAAAGTGATGAAAGCATCAGGTATTCATGAAAATGTCATCAAACTTGTAAAAAGTGTGTCCTAAGACAATTTCTTTGGTTTAAAACCCAGAAAAAAGGTTTTGTTTAGTAAAATCCATGTTTGGTCTCTCTGCGGGCTGAAAATCAGTTTAAGAGCATAAAAATAAGATGTTGCTGCTTTGAGACAGTAAAGTGATGAAAGCATCAGGTATTCATGAAAATGTCATTAAACTTGTAAGAAGTGTGTCCTAAGACACTTTCTTTGGTTGAAAAGCCAGAAAAAAGGTTTTGTTTAGTAAAATCCACTTTTGGTCTCTCTGCGGGCTGAAAATCTGTTTAAGAGCATAAAAACAAGATGTTGCTGCTTTGAGGCAGTAAAGTGATGAAAGCATCAGGTATTCATGAAAATGTCATCAAACTTGTAAGAAGTGTGTCCTAAGACACTTGCTTTGGTTAAAAACACAGAAAAAAGGATTTGTTTAGTAAAATCCACGTTTGGTCTCTCTGCGGGCTGAAAGTCAGTTTAAGAGCATAAAAACAAGATGTTGCTGCTTTGAGCCAGTAAAGTGATGAAAGCATCAGGTATTCATGAAAATGTCATCAAACTTGTAAGAAGTGTGTCCTAAGACACTTTATTTGGTTGAAAACCCAGAAAAAAGGTTTTATTTAGTAAAATCCATGTTTGGTCTCTCTGCGTGCTGAAAATCAGTTTAAGAGCATAAAAAACAAGATGTTGCTGCTTTGAGGCAGTAAAGTGATGAAAGCATCAGGTATTCATGAAAATGTCATCAAACTTGTAAAAAGTGTGTCCTAAGACAATTTCTTTGGTTTAAAACCCAGAAAAAAAGGTTTTGTTTAGTAAAATCCATGTTTGGTCTCTCTGCGGGCTGAAAATCAGTTTAAGAGCATAAAAATAAGATGTTGCTGCTTTGAGACAGTAAAGTGATGAAAGCATCAGGTATTCATGAAAATGTCATTAAACTTGTAAGAAGTGTGTCCTAAGACACTTTCTTTGGTTGAAAAGCCAGAAAAAAGGTTTTGTTTAGTAAAATCCACTTTTGGTCTCTCTGCGGGCTGAAAATCTGTTTAGCATAAAAACAAGATGTTGCTGCTTTGAGGCAGTAAAGTGATGAAAGCATCAGGTATTCATGAAAATGTCATCAAACTTGTAAGAAGTGTGTCCTAAGACACTTGCTTTGGTTAAAAACACAGAAAAAAGGATTTGTTTAGTAAAATCCACGTTTGGTCTCTCTGCGGGCTGAAAGTCAGTTTAAGAGCATAAAAACAAGATGTTGTTGCTTTGAGGCATTAAAGTGATGAAAGCATCAGGTATTCATGAAAATGTTATCAAACTTGTAAGAAGTGTGTCCTAAGACACTTTCTTTGGTTGAAAACACAGAAAAAGGTATTTGTTTAGTAAAATCCACGTTTGGCCTCTCTGCGGGCTGAAAATCAGTTTAAGAGCATAAAAACAAGATGTTGCTGCTTTGAGACAGTAAAGTGATGAAAGCATCAGGTATTCATGAAAATGTCATCAAATTTGTAAGAAGTGTGTCCTAAGACACTTTATTTGGTTGAAAACCCAGAAAAAAGGTTTTATTTAGTAAAATCCATGTTTGGTCTCTCTGCGTGCTGAAAATCAGTTTAAGAGCATAAAAAACAAGATGTTGCTGCTTTGAGGCAGTAAAGTGATGAAAGCATCAGGTATTCATGAAAATGTCATCAAACTTGTAAAAAGTGTGTCCTAAGACAATTTCTTTGGTTTAAAACCCAGAAAAAAGGTTTTGTTTAGTAAAATCCATGTTTGGTCTCTCTGCGGGCTGAAAATCAGTTTAAGAGCATAAAAATAAGATGTTGCTGCTTTGAGACAGTAAAGTGATGAAAGCATCAGGTATTCATGAAAATGTCATTAAACTTGTAAGAAGTGTGTCCTAAGACACTTTCTTTGGTTGAAAAGCCAGAAAAAAGGTTTTGTTTAGTAAAATCCACTTTTGGTCTCTCTGCGGGCTGAAAGTCAGTTTAAGAGCATAAAAACAAGATGTTGCTGCTTTGAGCCAGTAAAGTGATGAAAGCATCAGGTATTCATGAAAATGTCATCAAACTTGTAAGAAGTGTGTCCTAAGACACTTTATTTGGTTGAAAAGCCAGAAAAAAGGTTTTGTTTAGTAAAATCCACTTTTGGTCTCTCTGCGGGCTGAAAATCAGTTTAAGAGCATAAAAACAAGATGTTGCTGCTTTGAGCCAGTAAAGTGATGAAAGCATCAGGTATTCATGAAAATGTCATCAAACTTGTAAGAAGTGTGTCCTAAGACACTTTATTTGGTTGAAAACCCAGAAAAAAGGTTTTATTTAGTAAAATCCATGTTTGGTCTCTCTGCGTGCTGAAAATCAGTTTAAGAGCATAAAAAACAA
Organism: Liparis tanakae; assembly: GCA_036178185.1. Taxonomy (NCBI): domain Eukaryota; kingdom Metazoa; phylum Chordata; class Actinopteri; order Perciformes; family Liparidae; genus Liparis; species Liparis tanakae. Next base: position 60,660 of record JAYMGU010000048.1, read on the forward strand.
GATGTTGCTGCTTTGAGGCAGTAAAGTGATGAAAGCATCAGGTATTCATGAAAATGTCATCAAACTTGTAAAAAGTGTGTCCTAAGACAATTTCTTTGGTTTAAAACCCAGAAAAAAGGTTTTGTTTAGTAAAATCCATGTTTGGTCTCTCTGCGGGCTGAAAATCAGTTTAAGAGCATAAAAATAAGATGTTGCTGCTTTGAGACAGTAAAGTGATGAAAGCATCAGGTATTCATGAAAATGTCATTAAACTTGTAAGAAGTGTGTCCTAAGACACTTTCTTTGGTTGAAAAGCCAGAAAAAAGGTTTTGTTTAGTAAAATCCACTTTTGGTCTCTCTGCGGGCTGAAAATCTGTTTAGCATAAAAACAAGATGTTGCTGCTTTGAGGCAGTAAAGTGATGAAAGCATCAGGTATTCATGAAAATGTCATCAAACTTGTAAGAAGTGTGTCCTAAGACACTTGCTTTGGTTAAAAACACAGAAAAAAGGATTTGTTTAGTAAAATCCACGTTTGGTCTCTCTGCGGGCTGAAAGTCAGTTTAAGAGCATAAAAACAAGATGTTGCTGCTTTGAGCCAGTAAAGTGATGAAAGCATCAGGTATTCATGAAAATGTCATCAAACTTGTAAGAAGTGTGTCCTAAGACACTTTATTTGGTTGAAACCCCAGAAAAAAGGTTTTATTTAGTAAAATCCATGTTTGGTCTCTCTGCGTGCTGAAAATCAGTTTAAGAGCATAAAAAACAAGATGTTGCTGCTTTGAGGCAGTAAAGTGATGAAAGCATCAGGTATTCATGAAAATGTCATCAAACTTGTAAAAAGTGTGTCCTAAGACAATTTCTTTGGTTAAAACCCAGAAAAAAAGGGTTTTGTTTAGTAAAATCCATGTTTGGTCTCTCTGCGGGCTGAAAATCAGTTTAAGAGCATAAAAATAAGATGTTGCTGCTTTGAGACAGTAAAGTGATGAAAGCATCAGGTATTCATGAAAATGTCATTAAACTTGTAAGAAGTGTGTCCTAAGACACTTTCTTTGGTTGAAAAGCCAGAAAAAAGGTTTTGTTTAGTAAAATCCACTTTTGGTCTCTCTCGGGCTGAAAATCTGTTTAGCATAAAAACAAGATGTTGCTGCTTTGAGGCAGTAAAGTGATGAAAGCATCAGGTATTCATGAAAATGTCATCAAACTTGTAAGTAAGTGTGTCCTAAGACACTTGCTTTGGTTAAACACAGAAAAAAGGATTTGTTTAGTAAAATCCACGTTTGGTCTCTCTGCGGGCTGAAAGTCAGTTTAAGAGCATAAAAACAAGATGTTGTTGCTTTGAGGCATTAAAGTGATGAAAGCATCAGGTATTCATGAAAATGTTATCAAACTTGTAATAAGTGTGTCCTAAGACACTTTCTTTGGTTGAAAACACAGAAAAAAAGGTTTTGTTTAGTAAAATCCACGTTTGGCCTCTGCGGGCTGAAAATCAGTTTAAGAGCATAAAAACAAGATGTTGCTGCTTTGAGCCAGTAAAGTGATGAAAGCATCAGGTATTCATGAAAATATCATCAAACTTGTAAGAAGTGTGTCCTAAGACACTTTATTTGGTTGAAAAGCCAGAAAAAAGGTTTTGTTTAGTAAAATCCACTTTTGGTCTCTCTGCGGGCTGAAAATCAGTTTAAGAGCATAAAAACAAGATGTTGCTGCTTTGAGCCAGTAAAGTGATGAAAGCATCAGGTATTCATGAAAATGTCATCAAACTTGTAAAAAGTGTGTCCTAAGACACTTTATTTGGTTGAAAACCCAGAAAAAAGGTTTTATTTAGTAAAATCCATGTTTGGTCTCTCTGCGGGCTGAAAATCAGTTTAAGAGCATAAAAAACAAGATGTTGCTGCTTTAAGGCAGTAAAGTGATGAAAGCATCAGGTATTCATGAAAATGTCATCAAACTTGTAAAAAGTGTGTCCTAAGACAATTTCTTTGGTTTAAAACCCTGAAATAAGGTTTTGTTTAGTAAAATCCATGTTTGGTCTCTCTGCGGGCTGAAAATCAGTTTAAGAGCATAAAAACAAGATGTTGCTGCTTTGAGCCAGTAAAGTGATGAAAGCATCAGGTATTCATGAAAATGTCATCAAACTTGTAAGAAGTGTGTCCTAAGACACTTGCTTTGGTTAAAAACACAGAAAAAGCATTTGTTTAGTAAAATCCACGTTTGGTCTCTCTGCGGGCTGAAAGTCAGTTTAAGAGCATAAAAACAAGATGTTGTTGCTTTGAGGCATTAAAGTGATGAAAGCATCAGGTATTCATGGAAATGTTATCAAACTTGTAAGAAGTGTGTCCTAAGACACTTTCTTTGGTTGAAAACACAGAAAAAGGTATTTGTTTAGTAAAATCCACGTTTGGCCTCTCTGCGGGCTGAAAATCAGTTTAAGAGCATAAAAACAAGATGTTGCTGCTTTGAGCCAGTGAAGTGATGAAAGCATCAGGTATTCATGAAAATGTCATCAAACTTGTAAGAAGTGTGTCCTAAGACACTTTCTTTGGTTGAAAACACACACAGAAAAAAGGTTTGTTTAGTAAAATCCACGTTTGGCCTCTCTGCGGGGCTGAAAATCAGTTTAAGAGCATAAAAACAAGATGTTGCTGCTTTGAGCAGTGAAGTGATGAAAGCATCAGGTATTCATGAAAATGTCATCAAACTTGTAAGAAGTGTGTCCTAAGACACTTTCTTTGGTTCAAACACAGAAAAAGGGATTTGTTTAGTAAAATCCACGTTTGGCCTCTCTGCGGGCTGAAAATCAGTTTAAGAGCATAAAAACAAGATGTTGCTGCTTTGAGCCAGTGAAGTGATGAAAGCATCAGGTATTCATGAAAATGTCATCAAACTTGTAAGAAGTGTGTCCTAAGACACTTGCTTTGGTTAAAAACACAGAAAAAAGGATTTGTTTAGTAAAATCCACAATTGGTCTCTCTGCGGGCTGAAAGTCAGTTTAAGAGCATAAAAACAAGATGTTGTTGCTTTGAGGCATTAAAGTGATGAAAGCATCAGGTATTCATGAAAATGTTTTCAAACTTGTAAGAAGTGTGTCCTAAGACACTTTCTTTGGTTGAAAACCCAGAAAAAAGGTTTTATTTAGTAAAATCCATGTTTGGTCTCTCTGCGTGCTGAAAATCAGTTTAAGAGCATAAAAAACAAGATGTTGCTGCTTTGAGGCAGTAAAGTGATGAAAGCATCAGGTATTCATGAAAATGTCATCAAAGTTGTAAAAAGTGTGTCCTAAGACAATTTCTTTGGTTTAAAACCCAGAAAAAAGGTTTTGTTTAGTAAAATCCATGTTTGGTCTCTCTGCGGGCTGAAAATCAGTTTAAGAGCATAAAAATAAGATGTTGCTGCTTTGAGACAGTAAAGTGATGAAAGCATCAGGTATTCATGAAAATGTCATTAAACTTGTAAGAAGTGTGTCCTAAGACACTTTCTTTGGTTGAAAAGCCAGAAAAAAGGTTTTGTTTAGTAAAATCCACTTTTGGTCTCTCTGCGGGCTGAAAATCTGTTTAGCATAAAAACAAGATGTTGCTGCTTTGAGGCAGTAAAGTGATGAAAGCATCAGGTATTCATGAAAATGTCATCAAACTTGTAAGAAGTGTGTCCTAAGACACTTTCTTTGGTTGAAAACACAGAAAAAGGTATTTGTTTAGTAAAATCCACGTTTGGCCTCTCTGCGGGCTGAAAATCAGTTTAAGAGCATAAAAACAAGATGTTGCTGCTTTGAGCCAGTGAAGTGATGAAAGCATCAGGTATTCATGAAAATGTCATCAAACTTGTAAGAAGTGTGTCCTAACACACTTTCTTTGGTTGAAAACACAGAAAAAGGGATTTGTTTAGTAAAATCCACGTTTGGCCTCTCTGCGGGCTGAAAATCAGTTTAAGAGCATAAAAACAAGATGTTGCTGCTTTGAGCCAGTGAAGTGATGAAAGCATCAGGTATTCATGAAAATGTCATCAAACTTGTAAGAAGTGTGTCCTAAGACAATTTATTTGGTTGAAAACCCAGAAAAAAGGTTTTATTTAGTAAAATCCATGTTTGGTCTCTCTGCGGGCTGAAAATCAGTTTAAGAGCATAAAAAACAAGATGTTGCTGCTTTGAGGCAGTAAAGTGATGAAAGCATCAGGTATTCATGAAAATGTCATCAAACTTGTAAAAAGTGTGTCCTAAGACAATTTTTTTGGTTTAAAACCCAGAAAAAAGGTTTTGTTTAGTAAAATCCATGTTTGGTCTCTCTGCAGGCTGAAAATCAGTTTAAGAGCATAAAAACAAGATGTTGCTGCTTTGAGACAGTAAAGTGATGAAAGCATCAGGTATTCATGAAAATGTCATCAAACTTGTAAGAAGTTTGTCCTAAGACATTTTCTTTGGTTGAAAAGCCAGAAAAAAGGTTTTGTTTAGTAAAATCCACTTTTGGTCTCTCTGCGGGCTGAAAATCTGTTTAGCATAAAAACAAGATGTTGCTGCTTTGAGGCAGTAAAGTGATGAAAGCATCAGGTATTCATGAAAATGTCATCAAACTTGTAAGAAGTGTGTCCTAAGACACTTGCTTTGGTTAAAAACACAGAAAAAAGGATTTGTTTAGTAAAATCCACGTTTGGTCTCTCTGCGGGCTGAAAGTCAGTTTAAGACCATAAAAACAAGATGTTGTTGCTTTGAGGCATTAAAGTGATGAAAGCATCAGGTATTCATGAAAATGTTATCAAACTTGTAAGAAGTGTGTCCTAAGACACTTTCTTTGGTTGAAAACACAGAAAAAGGTATTTGTTTAGTAAAATCCACGTTTGGCCTCTCTGCGGGCTGAAAATCAGTTTAAGAGCATAAAAACAAGATGTTGCTGCTTTGAGCCAGTGAAGTGATGAAAGCATCAGGTATTCATGAAAATGTCATCAAACTTGTAAGAAGTGTGTCCTAAGACACTTTCTTTGGTTGAAAAACACAGAAAAAGGGTTTGTTTAGTAAAATCCACGTTTGGCCTCTCTGCGGGCTGAAAATCAGTTTAAGAGCATAAAACAAGATGTTGCTGCTTTGAGCCAGTGAAGTGATGAAAGCATCAGGTATTCATGAAAATGTCATCAAACTTGTAAGAAGTGTGTCCTAAGACACTTTATTTGGTTGAAAACCCAGAAAAAAGGTTTTATTTAGTAAAATCCATGTTTGGTCTCTCTGTGCTGAAAATCAGTTTAAGAGCATAAAAACAAGATGTTGTTGCTTTGAGGCAGTAAAGTGATGAAAGCATCAGGTATTCATGAAAATGTCATCAAACTTGTAAAAGTGTGTCCTAAGACAATTTCTTTGGTTTAAAACCCAGAAAAAAGGTTTTGTTTAGTAAAATCCATGTCTGGTCTCTCTGCGGGCTGAAAATCAGTTTAAGAGCATAAAAATAAGATGTTGCTGCTTTGAGACAGTAAAGTGATGAAAGCATCAGGTATTCATGAAAATGTCATTAAACTTGTAAGAAGTGTGTCCTAAGACACTTTCTTTGGTTGAAAAGCCAGAAAAAAGGTTTTGTTTAGTAAAATCCACTTTTGGTCTCTCTGCGGGCTGAACATCTGTTTAGCATAAAAACAAGATGTTGCTGCTTTGAGGCAGTAAATTGATGAAAGCATCAGGTATTCATGAAAATGTCATCAAACTTGTAAGAAGTGAGTCCTAAGACACTTTCTTTAGTTGAAAACACAGAAAAAAGGATTTGTTTAGTAAAATCCATGTTTAGTCTCTCTGCGGGCTGAAAATCAGTTTAAGAGCATAAAAACAAGATGTTGCTGCTTTGAGGCAGTAAAGTGATGAAAGCATCAGGTATTCATGAAAATGTCATCAAACTTGTAAGTGTGTCCTAAGACACTTCCTTTAGTTGAAAACACAGAAAAAAGGATTTGTTTAGTAAAATCCACGTTTGGTCTCTCTGCGGGCTGAAAGTCAGTTTAAGAGCATAAAAACAAGATGTTGCTGCTTTGAGGCAGTAAAGTGATGAAAGCATCAGGTATTCATGAAAATGTCATCAAACTTGTAAGAAGTGTGTCCTAAGACACTTTCTTTGGTTGAAAACCCAGAAAAAGGTTTTGTTTAGTAAAATCCACTTTTGGTCTCTCTGCGGGCTAAAAATCAGTTTAAGAGCATAAAACAAGATGTTGCTGCTTTGAGCCAGTAAAAGTGATGAAAGCATCAGGTATTCATGAAAATGTCGTCAAACTTGTAAGAAGTGTGTCCTAAGACACTTTATTTGGTTGAAAACCCAGAAAAAAAGGTTTTATTTAGTAAAATCCATGTTTGGTCTCTCTGCTGTGTGCTGAAAATCAGTTTAAGAGCATAAAAACAAGATGTTGCTGCTTTGAGGCAGTAAAGTGATGAAAGCATCAGGAATTCATGAAAATGTCATCAAACTTGTAAAAAGTGTGTCCTAAGACAATTTCTTTGGTTTAAAAACCCAGAAAAAAGGTTTTGTTTAGTAAAATCCATGTTTGGTCTCTCTGCGGGCTGAAAATCAGTTTAAGAGCATAAAAACAAGATGTTGCTGCTTTGAGCCAGTAAAGTGATGAAAGCATCAGGTATTCATGAAAATGTCATCAAACTTGTAAGAAGTGTGTCCTAAGACACTTTCTTTGGTTGAAAAAACAGAAAACAGGTTTTTTTTAGTAAAATCCACTTTTGGTTTCTCTGCGGGCTGAAAATCAGTTTAAGAGCATAAAAACAAGATGTTGCTGCTTTGAAGCAGAAAAGCGATGAAAGCATCAGGTATTCATGAAAATGTCATCAAACTTGTAAGAAGTGTGTCCTAAGACACTTTCTTTGGTTAAAAACACAGAAAAAAGGATTTGTTTAGTAAAATCCACGTTTGGTCTCTCTGCGGGCTGAAAGTCAGTTTAAGACCATAAAAACAAGATGTTGTTGCTTTGAGGCATTAAAGTGATGAAAGCATCAGGTATTCATGAAAATGTTATCAAACTTGTAAGAAGTGTGTCCTAAGACAATTTATTTGGTTTAAAACCCAGAAAAAAGGTTTTGTTTAGTAAAATCCATGTCTGGTCTCTCTGCGGGCTGAAAATCAGTTTAAGAGCATAAAAATAAGATGTTGCTGCTTTGAGACAGTAAAGTGATGAAAGCATCAGGTATTCATGAAAATGTCATTAAACTTGTAAGAAGTGTGTCCTAAGACACTTTCTTTGGTTGAAAACCAGAAAAAAAAGGTTTTGTTTAGTAAAATCCTTTTGGTCTCTCTGCGGGCTGAAAATCTGTTTAGCATAAAAACAAGATGTTGCTTTGCTTTGAGGCAGTAAATTGATGAAAGCATCAGGTATTCATGAAAATGTCATCAAACTTGTAAGA
>JAYMGU010000048.1:68508-97493 GCA_036178185.1 Liparis tanakae
GGGCTGAAAATCAGTTTAAGAGCATAAAACAAGATGTTGCTGCTTTGAGGCAGTAAAGTGATGAAAGCATCAGGTATTCATGAAAATGTCATCAAACTTGTAAGAAGTGTGTCCTAAGACACTTCTTTGGTTGAAAACCCAGAAAAAGGTTTTGTTTAGTAAAATCCATGTTTGGTCTCTGCGGGCTGAAAATCAGTTTAAGAGCATAAAAACAAGATGTTGCTGCTTTGAGGCAGTAAAGTGATGAAAGCATCAGGTATTCATGAAAATGTCATCAAACTTGTAAGAAGTGTGTCCTAAGACACTTTATTTGGTTGAAAACCCAGAAAAAGGTTTTGTTTAGTAAAATCCATGTTTAGTCTCTCTGGGCTGAAAATCAGTTTAAGAGCATAAAAACAAGATGTTGCTGCTTTGAGGCAGTAAAGTGATGAAAGCATCAGGTATTCATGAAAATGTCATCAAACTTGTAAGAAGTGTGTCCTAAGACACTTTATTTGGTTGAAAACCCAGAAAAAGGTTTTGTTTAGTAAAATCCATGTTTAGTCTCTCGGGCTGAAAATCAGTTTAAGAGCAAAAAACAAGATGTTGCTGCTTTGAGGCAGTAAAGTGATGAAAGCATCAGGTATTCATGAAAATGTCATCAAACTTGTAAGAAGTGTGTCCTAAGACACTTTATTTGGTTGAAAACCCAGAGAAAGGGTTTTTGTTTAGTAAAATCCACTTTTAGGCTCTCTGCCGGCTGAAAATCAGTTTAAGAGCATAAAACAAGATGTTGCTGCTTTGAGGCAGTAAAGTGATGAAAGCATCAGGTATTCATGAAAATGTCATCAAACTTGTAAGAAGTGTGTCCTAAGACACTTTTGGTTGAAAACCCAGAAAAAGGTTTGTTTAGTAAAATCCATGTTTAGTCTCTCTGCGGGCTGAAAATCAGTTTAAGAGCATAAAAACAAGATGTTGCTGCTTTGAGGCAGTAAAGTGATGAAAGCATCAGGTATTCATGAAAATGTCATCAAACTTGTAAGAAGTGTGTCCTAAGACACTTTCTTTGGTTGAAAACACAGAAAAAGGTTTTGTTTAGTAAAATCCATGTTTAGTCTCTCTTGGGCTGAAAATCAGTTTAAGAGCATAAAACAAGATGTTGCTGCTTTGAGGCAGTAAAGTGATGAAAGCATCAGGTATTCATGAAAATGTCATCAAACTTGTAAGAAGTGTGTCCTAAGACACTTTCTTTTTAGGTTGAAAACCCAGAAAAAAGGTTTTGTTTAGTAAAATCCATGTTTAGTCTCTCTGCGGGCTGAAAATCAGTTTAAGACAAAAACAAGATGTTGCTGCTTTGAGGCAGTAAAGTGATGAAAGCATCAGGTATTCATGAAAATGTCATCAAACTTGTAAGAAGTGTGTCCTAAGACACTTTCTTTTGGTTGAAAACCCAGAAAAAAGGTTTTGTTTAGTAAAATCCATGTTTAGTCCTCTGCGGGCTGAAAATCAGTTTAAGAGCATAAAACAAGATGTTGCTGCTTTGAGGCAGTAAAGTGATGAAAGCATCAGGTATTCATGAAAATGTCATCAAACTTGTAAGAAGTGTGTCCTAAGACACTTTCTTTGGTTGAAAACCCAGAAAAAAGGTTTTGTTTAGTAAAATCCATGTTTAGTCTCTGCTGGCTGAAAATCAGTTTAAGAGCATAAAAACAAGATGTTGCTGCTTTGAGGCAGTAAAGTGATGAAAGCATCAGGTATTCATGAAAATGTCATCAAACTTGTAAGAAGTGTGTCCTAAGACACTTTCTTTGGTTGAAAACCCAGAAAAAAGGTTTTTGTTTAGTAAAATCCATGTTTAGTCCCTCTGCGGCTGAAAATCAGTTTAAGAGCATAAAAACAAGATGTTGCTGCTTTTGAGGCAGTAAAGTGATGAAAGCATCAGGTATTCATGAAAATGTCATCAAACTTGTAAGAAGTGTGTCCTAAGACACTTTCTTTGGTTGAAAAACCAGAAAACAGGTTTTGTTTAGTAAAATCCACCATGTTTAGTCTCTCTGCGGGCTGAAAGTCAGTTTAAGAGCATGAAAACAAGATGTTGCTGCTTTGAGGCAGTAAAGTGATGAAAGCATCAGGTATTCATGAAAATGTCATCAAACTTGTAAGAAGTGTGTCCTAAGACACTTTCTTTGGTTGAAAACCCAGAAAAAAAGGTTTTTTAGTAAAAAATCCATGTTTAGTCTCTCTGCGGGCTGAAAATCAGTTTAAGAGCATAAAAACAAGATGTTGCTGCTTTGAGGCAGTAAAGTGATGAAAGCATCAGGTATTCATGAAAATGTCATCAAACTTGTAAGAAGTGTGTCCTAAGACACTTTATTTGGTTGAAAACCCAGAAAAAAGGTTTTGTTTAGTAAAATCCATGTTTAGTCTCTCTGCGGGCTGAAAATCAGTTTAAGAGCATAAAAACAAGATGTTGCTGCTTTGAGCCAGTAAAGTGATGAAAGCATCAGGTATTCATGAAAATGTCATCAAACTTGTAAGAAGTGTGTCCTAAGACACTTTATTTGGGTTGAAAACCCAGAAAAAAGGTTTTGTTTAGTAAAATCCATGTTTGGTCTCTCGGGCTGAAAGTCAGTTTAAGAGCATAAAAACAAGATGTTGCTGCTTTGAGGCAGTAAAGTGATGAAAGCATCAGGTATTCATGAAAATGTCATCAAACTTGTAAGAAGTGTGTCCTAAGACACTTTCTTTGGTTGAAAACCCAGAAAAAAGGTTTTGTTTAGTAAAATCCATGTTTGGTCTCTCTGCTATGGGCTGAAAGTCAGTTTAAGAGCATAAAACAAGATGTTGCTGCTTTGAGGCAGTAAAGTGATGAAAGCATCAGGTATTCATGAAAATGTCATCAAACTTGTAAGAAGTGTGTCCTAAGACACTTTCTTTGGTTGAAAACCAGAAAAAAGGTTTTGTTTAGTAAAATCCATGTTTAGTCTCTCTGCGGCTGAAAATCAGTTTAAGAGCATAAAACAAGATGTTGCTGCTTTGAGGCAGTAAAGTGATGAAAGCATCAGGTATTCATGAAAATGTCATAAAACTTGTAAGAAGTGTGTCCTAAGACACTTTCTTTGGTTTAAAAAACAGAAAAAGGATTTGTGTAGTAAAATCCATGTTTGGTCTCTCTGCGGGCTGAAAGTCAGTTTAAGAGCATAAAAACAAGATGTTGCTGCTTTGAGGCAGTAAAGTGATGAAAGCATCAGGTATTCATGAAAATGTCATCAAACTTGTAAGAAGTGTGTCCTAAGACACTTTCTTTGGTTGAAAACCAGAAAAAGGTTTTGTTTAATAAAATCCACTTTTGGTCTCTCTGCGGGCTAAAAGTCAGTTTAAGAGCATAAAAACAAGATGTTGCTGCTTTGAGGCAGTAAAGTGATGAAAGCATCAGGTATTCATGAAAATGTCATCAAACTTGTAAGAAGTGTGTCCTAAGACACTTTCTTTGGTTGAAAACCCAGAAAAAAAAGGTTTTGTTTAGTAAAATCCATGTTTGGTCTCTGCGCTGGCTGAAAATCAGTTTAAGAGCATAAAAACAAGATGTTGCTGCTTTGAGGCAGTAAAGTGATGAAAGCATCAGGTATTCATGAAAATGTCATCAAACTTGTAAGAAGTGTGTCCTAAGACACTTTATTTGGTTGAAAACCCAGAAAAAAGGTTTTGTTTAGTAAAATCCATGTTTAGTCTCTCTGCGGGCTGAAAATCAGTTTAAGAGCATAAAAACAAGATGTTGCTGCTTTGAGCCAGTAAAGTGATGAAAGCATCAGGTATTCATGAAAATGTCATCAAACTTGTAAGAAGTGTGTCCTAAGACACTTTATTTGGTTGAAAAACCCAGAAAAAAGGTTTTGTTTAGTAAATCCATGTTTAGTCTCGCTGCGGGCTGAAAATCAGTTTAAGAGCATAAAAACAAGATGTTGCTGCTTTGAGGCAGTAAAGTGATGAAAGCATCAGGTATTCATGAAAATGTCATCAAACTTGTAAGAAGTGTGTCCTAAGACACTTTCTTTGGTTGAAAACCCAGAAAAAAGGTTTTGTTTAGTAAAATCCATGTTTAGTCTCTCTGCGGGCTGAAAGTCAGTTTAAGAGCATAAAAACAAGATGTTGCTGCTTTGAGGCAGTAAAGTGATGAAAGCATCAGGTATTCATGAAAATGTCATCAAACTTGTAAGAAGTGTGTCCTAAGACACTTTCTTTGGTTGAAAACCCAGAAAAAAGGTTTTGTTTAGTAAAATCCATGTTTAGTCTCTCTGCGGGCTGAAAATCAGTTTAAGAGCATAAAAACAAGATGTTGCTGCTTTGAGGCAGTAAAGTGATGAAAGCATCAGGTATTCATGAAAATGTCATCAAACTTGTAAGAAGTGTGTCCTAAGACACTTTCTTTGGTTGAAAACCCAGAAAAAAAGGTTTTGTTTAGTAAAATCCAGTTTAGTCTCTGCGGGCTGAAAATAAGTTTAAGAGCATAAAACAAGATGTTGCTGCTTTGAGGCAGTAAAGTGATGAAAGCATCAGGTATTCATGAAAATGTCATCAAACTTGTAAGAAGTGTGTCCTAAGACACTTTCTTTGGTTGAAAAGCCAGAAAAAAGGTTTTGTTTAGTAAAATCCATGTTTGGTCTCTCTGCGGGCTGAAAATCAGTTTAAGAGCATAAAACAAGATGTTGCTGCTTTGAGGCAGTAAAGTGATGAAAGCATCAGGTATTCATGAAAATGTCATCAAACTTGTAAGAAGTGTGTCCTAAGACACTTTATTTGGTTGAAAACCCAGAAAAAAGGTTTTGTTTAGTAAAATCCACTTTAGTCTCTCTTGGGCTGAAAAGTCAGTTTAAGAGCATAAAAACAAGATGTTGCTGCTTTGAGGCAGTAAAGTGATGAAAGCATCAGGTATTCATGAAAATGTCATCAAACTTGTAAGAAGTGTGTCCTAAGACACTTTCTTTGGTTGAAAACCCAGAAAAAGGTTTTGTTTAGTAAAATCCATGTTTAGTCTCTCTGCGGCTGAAAGTCAGTTTAAGAGCATAAAAACAAGATGTTGCTGCTTTGAGGCAGTAAAGTGATGAAAGCATCAGGTATTCATGAAAATGTCATCAAACTTGTAAGAAGTGTGTCCTAAGACACTTTCTTTGGTTGAAAACCCAGAAAAAAGGTTTTGTTTAGTAAAATCCATGTTTAGTCTCTGCGGCTGAAAATCAGTTTAAGAGCATAAAAACAAGATGTTGCTGCTTTGAGGCAGTAAAGTGATGAAAGCATCAGGTATTCATGAAAATGTCATCAAACTTGTAAGAAGTGTGTCCTAAGACACTTTCTTTGGTTGAAAACCCAGAAAAAGGTTTTGTTTAGTAAAATCCATGTTTAGTCTCTCTGCGGGCTGAAAATCAGTTTAAGAGCATAAAAACAAGATGTTGCTGCTTTGAGGCAGTAAAGTGATGAAAGCATCAGGTATTCATGAAAATGTCATCAAACTTGTAAGAAGTGTGTCCTAAGACACTATATTTGGTTGAAAACCCAGAAAAAAAGGTTTTGTTTAGTAAAATCCATGTTTAGTCCCTCTATGGCTGAAAATCAGTTTAAGAGCATGAAAACAAGATGTTGCTGCTTTGAGGCAGTAAAGTGATGAAAGCATCAGGTATTCATGAAAATGTCATCAAACTTGTAAGAAGTGTGTCCTAAGACACTTTCTTTGGTTGAAAACCCAGAAAAAGGTTTTGTTTAGTAAAATCCACGTTTGGTCTCTCTGCGGCTGAAAATCAGTTTAAGAGCATAAAAACAAGATGTTGCTGCTTTGAGGCAGTAAAGTGATGAAAGCATCAGGTATTCATGAAAATGTCATCAAACTTGTAAGAAGTGTGTCCTAAGACACTTTCTTTGGTTGAAAAGCCAGAAAAAGGTTTTGTTTAGTAAAATCCACTTTTGGTCTCTCTGCGGCCTGAAAGTCAGTTTAAGAGCATAAAAACAAGATGTTGCTGCTTTGAGGCAGTAAAGTGATGAAAGCATCAGGTATTCATGAAAATGTCATCAAACTTGTAAGAAGTGTGTCCTAAGACACTTTATTTGGTTGAAAACCCAGAAAAAAGGTTTTGTTTAGTAAAATCCATGTTTAGTCTCTGCGGGCTGAAAATCAGTTTAAGAGCATAAAACAAGATGTTGCTGCTTTGAGGCAGTAAAGTGATGAAAGCATCAGGTATTCATGAAAATGTCATCAAACTTGTAAGAAGTGTGTCCTAAGACACTTTATTTGGTTGAAAACCCAGAAAAAAGGTTTTGTTTAGTAAAATCCATGTTTGGTCTCTCTGCGGGCTGAAAGTCAGTTTAAGAGCATAAAAACAAGATGTTGCTGCTTTGAGGCAGTAAAGTGATGAAAGCATCAGGTATTCATGAAAATGTCATCAAACTTGTAAGAAGTGTGTCCTAAGACACTTTCTTTGGTTGAAAACACAGAAAAAAGGATTTGTTTAGTAAAATCCATGTTTAGTCTCTCTGCGGGCTGAAAGTCAGTTTAAGAGCATAAAAACAAGATGTTGCTGCTTTGAGGCAGTAAAGTGATGAAAGCATCAGGTATTCATGAAAATGTCATCAAACTTGTAAGAAGTGTGTCCTAAGACACTTTCTTTGGTTGAAAAGCCAGAAAAAAGGTTTTGTTTAGTAAAATCCACTTTTAGTCTCTCTGCCGGCTGAAAATCAGTTTAAGAGCATAAAAACAAGATGTTGCTGCTTTGAGGCAGTAAAGTGATGAAAGCATCAGGTATTCATGAAAATGTCATCAAACTTGTAAGAGGTGTGTCCTAAGACACTATATTTGGTTGAAAACCCAGAAAAAAGGTTTTGTTTAGTAAAATCCATGTTTAGTCCCTCTGCGGGCTGAAAATCAGTTTAAGAGCATAAAAACAAGATGTTGCTGCTTTGAGGCAGTAAAGTGATGAAAGCATCAGGTATTCATGAAAATGTCATCAAACTTGTAAGAAGTGTGTCCTAAGACACTTTTTGTTGAAAACACAGAAAAAGTTTTGTTTAGTAAAATCCACTTTTGGGTCCTCTCTGGCTGAAAATCAGTTTAAGAGCATAAAAACAAGATGTTGCTGCTTTGAGGCAGTAAAGTGATGAAAGCATCAGGTATTCATGAAAATGTCATCAAACTTGTAAGAAGTGTGTCCTAAGACACTTTATTTGGTTGAAAACCCAGAAAAAAGGTTTTGTTTAGTAAAATCCATGTTTAGTCTCTCTGCGGGCTGAAAATCAGTTTAAGAGCATAAAACAAGATGTTGCTGCTTTGAGGCAGTAAAGTGATGAAAGCATCAGGTATTCATGAAAATGTCATCAAACTTGTAAGAAGTGTGTCCTAAGACACTTTCTTTGGTTGAAAACCCAGAAAAAGGATTTGTTTAGTAAAATCCATGTTTGGTCTCTCTGGCTGAAAATCAGTTTAAGAGCATAAAACAAGATGTTGCTGCTTTGAGGCAGTAAAGTGATGAAAGCATCAGGTATTCATGAAAATGTCATCAAACTTGTAAGAAGTGTGTCCTAAGACACTTTCTTTGGTTGAAAACCCAGAAAAAGGTTTTGTTTAGTAAAATCCATGTTTTGTCTCTCTGCCGGCTGAAAATCAGTTTAAGAGCATAAAAACAAGATGTTGCTGCTTTGAGGCAGTAAAGTGATGAAAGCATCAGGTATTCATGAAAATGTCATCAAACTTGTAAGAAGTGTGTCCTAAGACACTTTCTTTGGTTGAAAAGCCAGAAAAAAGGTTTTGTTTAGTAAAATCCACTTTTGGTCTCTCTGCGGCTGAAAATCAGTTTAAGAGCATAAAAACAAGATGTTGCTGCTTTGAGGCAGTAAAGTGATGAAAGCATCAGGTATTCATGAAAATGTCATCAAACTTGTAAGAAGTGTGTCCTAAGACACTTTCTTTGGTTGAAAACCCAGAAAAAAGGTTTTGTTTAGTAAAATCCATGTTTAGTCTCTCTGCGGGCTGAAAATCAGTTTAAGAGCATTAAAACAAGATGTTGCTGCTTTGAGGCAGTAAAGTGATGAAAGCATCAGGTATTCATGAAAATGTCATCAAACTTGTAAGAAGTGTGTCCTAAGACACTTTCTTTGGTTGAAAACCCAGAAAAAAGGTTTTGTTTAGTAAAATCCACGTTTGGTCTCTCTGCCTGAAAGTCAGTTTAAGAGCATAAAAACATGATGTTGCTGCTTTGAGGCAGTAAAGTGATGAAAGCATCAGGTATTCATGAAAATGTCATCAAACTTGTAAGAAGTGTGTCCTAAGACACTTTCTTTGGTTGAAAACCCAGAAAAAGGATTTGTTTAGTAAAATCCATGTTTGGTCTCTCTGCGGACTGAAAATCAGTTTAAGAGCATAAAAACAAGATGTTGCTGCTTTGAGGCAGTAAAGTGATGAAAGCATCAGGTATTCATGAAAATGTCATCAAACTTGTAAGAAGTGTGTCCTAAGACACTTTCTTTGGTTGAAAACACAGAAAAAAGGATTTGTTTAGTAAAATCCATGTTTAGTCTCTCTGCGGGCTGAAAATCAGTTTAAGAGCATAAAAACAAGATGTTGCTGCTTTGAGGCAGTAAAGTGATGAAAGCATCAGGTATTCATGAAAATGTCATCAAACTTGTAAGAAGTGTGTCCTAAGACACTTTCTTTGGTTGAAAACCCAGAAAAAAAGGTTTTGTTTAGTAAAATCCACTTTTAGTCTCTCTGCGGGCTGAAAATCAGTTTAAGAGCATAAAAACAAGATGTTGCTTCTTTGAGGCAGTAAAGTGATGAAAGCATCAGGTATTCATGAAAATGTCATCAAACTTGTAAGAGGTGTGTCCTAAGACACTATATTTGGTTGAAAACCCAGAAAAAAGGTTTTGTTTAGTAAAATCCATGTTTAGTCCCTCTGCGGGCTGAAAATCAGTTTAAGAGCATAAAAACAAGATGTTGCTGCTTTGAGGCAGTAAAGTGATGAAAGCATCAGGTATTCATGAAAATGTCATCAAACTTGTAAGAAGTGTGTCCTAAGACACTTTCTTTGGTTGAAAACCCAGAAAAAAGGTTTTGTTTAGTAAAATCCACTTTTGGTCTCTCTGCGGGCTGAAAGTCAGTTTAAGAGCATAAAAACATGATGTTGCTGCTTTGAGGCAGTAAAGTGATGAAAGCATCAGGTATTCATGAAAATGTCATCAAACTTGTAAGAAGTGTGTCCTAAGACACTTTATTTGGTTGAAAACCCAGAAAAAAGGTTTTGTTTAGTAAAATCCATGTTTAGTCTCTCTGCGGGCTGAAAGTCAGTTTAAGAGCATAAAAACAAGATGTTGCTGCTTTGAGGCAGTAAAGTGATGAAAGCATCAGGTATTCATGAAAATGTCATCAAACTTGTAAGAAGTGTGTCCTAAGACACTTTCTTTGGTTGAAAAGCCAGAAAAAAGGTTTTGTTTAGTAAAATCCACTTTTGGTCTCTGCGGGGCTGAAAGTCAGTTTAAGAGCATAAAACAAGATGTTGCTGCTTTGAGGCAGTAAAGTGATGAAAGCATCAGGTATTCATGAAAATGTCATCAAACTTGTAAGAAGTGTGTCCTAAGACACTTTCTTTGGTTGAAAACCCAGAAAAAGGTTTTGTTTAGTAAAATCCATGTTTAGTCTCTCTTGGGCTGAAAATCAGTTTAAGAGCATAAAAACAAGATGTTGCTGCTTTGAGGCAGTAAAGTGATGAAAGCATCAGGTATTCATGAAAATGTCATCAAACTTGTAAGAAGTGTGTCCTAAGACACTTTCTTTGGTTGAAAACACAGAAAAAAGGATTTGTTTAGTAAAATCCACTTTTAGTCTCTCTGCGGGCTGAAAATCAGTTTAAGAGCATAAAAACAAGATGTTGCTGCTTTGAGGCAGTAAAGTGATGAAAGCATCAGGTATTCATGAAAATGTCATCAAACTTGTAAGAAGTGTGTCCTAAGACACTTTCTTTGGTTGAAAACCCAGAAAAAGGTTTTGTTTAGTAAAATCCACTTTTGGTCTCTCTATGCCTGAAAGTCAGTTTAAGAGCATAAAAACAAGATGTTGCTGCTTTGAGGCAGTAAAGTGATGAAAGCATCAGGTATTCATGAAAATGTCATCAAACTTGTAAGAAGTGTGTCCTAAGACACTTTATTTGGTTGAAAACCCAGAAAAAAGGTTTTGTTTAGTAAAATCCATGTTTAGTCTCTGCGGGCTGAAAATCAGTTTAAGAGCATAAAAACAAGATGTTGCTGCTTTGAGGCAGTAAAGTGATGAAAGCATCAGGTATTCATGAAAATGTCATCAAACTTGTAAGAAGTGTGTCCTAAGACACTTTCTTTGGTTGAAAACCCAGAAAAAAGGTTTTGTTTAGTAAAATCCACTTTTAGTCTCTCTGCGGGCTGAAAATCAGTTTAAGAGCATAAAAACAAGATGTTGCTGCTTTGAGCCAGTAAAGTGATGAAAGCATCAGGTATTCATGAAAATGTCATCAAACTTGTAAGAAGTGTGTCCTAAGACACTTTATTTGGTTGAAAACCCAGAAAAAAGGTTTTGTTTAGTAAAATCCACTTTTAGTCTCTCTGCGGGCTGAAAATCAGTTTAAGAGCATAAAAACAAGATGTTGCTGCTTTGAGGCAGTAAAGTGATGAAAGCATCAGGTATTCATGAAAATGTCATCAAACTTGTAAGAAGTGTGTCCTAAGACACTTTCTTTGGTTGAAAACACAGAAAAAAGGTTTTGTTTAGTAAAATCCACGTTTGGCCTCTCTGCGGGCTGAAAATCAGTTTAAGAGCATAAAAACAAGATGTTGCTGCTTTGAGCCAGTAAAGTGATGAAAGCATCAGGTATTCATGAAAATGTCATCAAACTTGTAAGAAGTGTGTCCTAAGACACTTTCTGTTGTTGAAAACACAGAAAAAAGGATTTGTTTAGTAAAATCCACGTTTGGTCTCTCTGCGGCTGAAAATCAGTTTAAGAGCATAAAAACAAGATGTTGCTGCTTTGAGCCAGTAAAGTGATGAAAGCATCAGGTATTCATGAAAATGTCATCAAACTTGTAAGAAGTGTGTCCTAAGACACTTTCTTTGGTTGAAAACCCAGAAAAAAGGTTTTGTTTAGTAAAATCCACGTTTGGTCTCTCTGCGGGCTGAAAGTCAGTTTAAGAGCATAAAAACAAGATGTTGCTGCTTTGAGGCAGTAAAGTGATGAAAGCATCAGGTATTCATGAAAATGTCATCAAACTTGTAAGAAGTGTGTCCTAAGACACTTTCTTTGGTTGAAAAAACAGAAAAAGGATTTGTTTAGTAAAATCCATGTTTGGTCTCTCTGCGGACTGAAAGTCAGTTTAAGAGCATAAAAACAAGATGTTGCTGCTTTGAGGCAGTAAAGTGATGAAAGCATCAGGTATTCATGAAAATGTCATCAAACTTGTAAGAAGTGTGTCCTAAGACACTTTCTTTGGTTGAAAACACAGAAAAAAGGATTTGTTTAGTAAAATCCACTTTTGGTCTCTCTGCGGGCTGAAAATCAGTTTAAGAGCATAAAAACAAGATGTTGCTGCTTTGAGGCAGTAAAGTGATGAAAGCATCAGGTATTCATGAAAATGTCATCAAACTTGTAAGAAGTGTGTCCTAAGACACTTTCTTTGGTTGAAAACACAGAAGAAAGGATTTGTTTAGTAAAATCCACGTTTGGCCTCTCTGCGGGCTGAAAATCAGTTTAAGAGCATAAAAACAAGATGTTGCTGCTTTGAGGCAGTACAGTGATGAAAGCATCAGGTATTCATTAAAATGTCATCAAACTTGTAAGAAGTGTGTCCTAAGACACTTTATTTGGTTGAAAACCTAGAAAAAGGTATTGTTTAGTAAAATCCATGTTTAGCGCCCCTGTGGGCTGAAAATCAGTTTAAGAGCATAAAAACAAGATGTTGCTGCTTTGAGGCAGTAAAGTGATGAAAGCATCAGGTATTCATGAAAATGTCATCAAACTTGTAAGAAGTGTGTCCTAAGACACTTTCTTTGGTTGAAAACACAGAAAAAAGGATTTGTTTAGTAAAATCCACGTTTGGCCTCTCTGCGGGCTGAAAATCAGTTTAAGAGCATAAAAACAAGATGTTGCTGCTTTGAGCCAGTAAAGTGATGAAAGCATCAGGTATTCATGAACATGTCATCAAACTTGTAAGAAGTGTGTCCTAAGACACTTTCTTTGGTTGAAAACACAGAAAAAAGGATTTGTTTAGTAACATCCACGTTTGGCCTCTCTGCCGGCTGAAAGTCAGTTTAAGAGCATAAAAACAAGATGTTGCTGCTTTGAGGCAGTAAAGTGATGAAAGCATCAGGTATTCATGAACATGTCATCAAATTTGTAAGAAGTGTGTCCTAAGACACTTTCTTTGGTTGAAAACACAGAAAAAAAGGATTTGTTTAGCAAAATCCACTTTTGGTCTCTCTGCGGGCTGAAAATCAGTTTAAGAGCATAAAAACAAGATGTTGCTGCATTGAGGCAGTACAGTGATGAAAGCATCAGGTATTCATGAAAATGTCATCAAACTTGTAAGAAGTGTGTCCTAAGACACTTTCTTTTTGGTTGAAAACAGAAAAAGGATTTGTTTAGTAAAATCCACGTTTGGCCTCTCTGCGGCTGAAAATCAGTTTAAGAGCATAAAAACAAGATGTTGCTGCTTTGAGGCAGTACAAAGTGATGAAAGCATCAGGTATTCATGAAAATGTCATCAAACTTGTAAGAAGTGTGTCCTAAGACACTTTATTTGGTTGAAAACCCAGAAAAAAGGTTTTGTTTAGTAAAATCCATGTTTAGTCCCTCTGCGGGCTGAAAATCAGTTTAAGAGCATAAAACAAAGATGTTGCTGCTTTGAGGCAGTACAGTGATGAAAGCATCAGGTATTCATGAAAATGTCATCAAACTTGTAAGAAGTGTGTCCTAAGACACTTTCTTTGGTTGAAAACACAGAAAAAAGGATTTGTTTAGTAAAATCCACGTTTGGCCTCTCTGCCGGCTGAAAATCAGTTTAAGAGCATAAAAACAAGATGTTGCTGCTTTGAGCCAGTAAAGTGATGAAAGCATCAGGTATTCATGAACATGTCATCAAACTTGTAAGAAGTGTGTCCTAAGACACTTTCTTTGGTTGAAAACACAGAAAGAAGGATTTGTTTAGTAAAATCCACGTTTGGCCTCTCTGCGGGCTGAAAGTCAGTTTAAGAGCATAAAAACAAGATGTTGCTGCTTTGAGGCAGTAAAGTGATGAAAACATCAGGTATTCATGAACATGTCATCAAATTTGTAAGAAGTGTGTCCTAAGACACTTTCTTTGGTTGAAAACACAGAAGAAAGGATTTGTTTAGTAAAATCCACGTTTGGCCTCTCTGCGGGCTGAAAATCAGTTTAAGAGCATGAAAACAAGATGTTGCTGCTTTGAGCCAGTGAAGTGATGAAAGCATCAGGTATTCATGAAAATGTCATCAAACTTGTAGAAGTGTGTCCTAAGACACTTTCTTTGGTTGAAAACACAGAAGAAAGGATTTGTTTAGTAAAATCCACGTTTGGCCTCTCTGCGGGCTGAAAATCAGTTTAAGAGCATAAAAACATGATGTTGCTGCTTTGAGGCAGTAAAGTGATGAAAGCATCAGGTATTCATGAAAATGTCATCAAACTTGTAAGAAGTGTGTCCTAAGACACTTTCTTTGGTTGAAAAGCCAGAAAAAAGGTTTTGTTTAGTAAAATCCACTTTTGGTCTCTCTGCGGCCTGAAAGTCAGTTTAAGAGCATAAAAACATGATGTTGCTGCTTTGAGGCAGTAAAGTGATGAAAGCATCAGGTATTCATGAAAATGTCATCAAACTTGTAAGAAGTGTGTCCTAAGACACTTTATTTGGTTGAAAACCCAGAAAAAAGGTTTTGTTTAGTAAAATCCATGTTTAATCTCTCTGCGGGCTGAAAATCAGTTTAAGAGCATAAAAACAAGATGTTGCTGCTTTGAGGCAGTAAAGTGATGAAAGCATCAGGTATTCATGAAAATGTCATCAAACTTGTAAGAAGTGTGTCCTAAGACTTCTTTGGTGAAAAGCCAGAAAAAAGGTTTTGTTTAGTAAAATCCATGTTTAGTCTCTCTGCGGGCTAAAAATCAGTTTAAGAGCATAAAACAAGATGTTGCTGCTTTGAGGCAGTAAAGTGATGAAAGCATCAGGTATTCATGAAAATGTCATCAAACTTGTAAGAAGTGTGTCCTAAGACACTTTATTTGGTTGAAAACCCAGAAAAAAGGTTTTGTTTAGTAAAATCCATGTTTAGTCCCTCTGCGGGCTGAAAATCAGTTTAAGAGCATAAAAACAAGATGTTGCTGCTTTGAGGCAGTAAAGTGATGAAAGCATCAGGTATTCATGAAAATATCATCAAACTTGTAAGAAGTGTGTCCTAAGACACTTTCTTTGGTTGAAAACACAGAAAAAAGGATTTGTTTAGTAAAATCCACGTTTGGCCTCTCTGCGGGCTGAAAATCAGTTTAAGAGCATAAAAACAAGATGTTGCTGCTTTGAGGCAGTACAGTGATGAAAGCATCAGGTATTCATGAAAATGTCATCAAACTTGTAAGAAGTGTGTCCTAAGACACTTTCTTTGGTTGAAAACACAGAAGAAAGGATTTGTTTAGTAAAATCCACGTTTGGCCTCTCTGCGGGCTGAAAATCAGTTTAAGAGCATAAAAACAAGATGTTGCTGCTTTGAGGCAGTACAGTGATGAAAGCATCAGGTATTCATGAAAATGTCATCAAACTTGTAAGAAGTGTGTCCTAAGACACTTTCTTTGGTTGAAAAGCCAGAAAAAAGGTTTTGTTTAGTAAAATCCATGTTTAGTCTCTCTGCGGGCTAAAAATCAGTTTAAGAGCATAAAAACAAGATGTTGCTGCTTTGAGGCAGTAAAGTGATGAAAGCATCAGGTATTCATGAAAATGTCATCAAACTTGAAAGAAGTGTGTCCTAAGACACTTTATTTGGTTGAAAAGCCAGAAAAAAGGTTTTGTTTAGTAAAATCCATGTTTAGTCACTCTGCGGGCTGAAAATCAGTTTAAGAGCATAAAAACAAGATGTTGCTGCTTTGAGGCAGTAAAGTGATGAAAGCATCAGGTATTCATGAACATGTCATCAAACTTGTAAGAAGTGTGTCCTAAGACACTTTCTTTGGTTGAAAACACAGAAGAAAGGATTTGTTTAGTAAAATCCACGTTTGGCCTCTCTGCGGGCTGAAAATCAGTTTAAGAGCATAAAAACAAGATGTTGCTGCTTTGAGGCAGTAAAGTGATGAAAGCATCAGGTATTCATGAAAATGTCATCAAACTTTGTAGAAGTGTGTCCTAAGACACTTTATTTGGAAAAACCCAGTAAAAAGGTTTTGTTTAGTAAAATCCATGTTTAGTCTCTCTGCGGGCTGAAAATCAGTTTAAGAGCATAAAAAAAAGATATTGCTGCTTTGAGGCAGTAAAGTGATGAAAGCATCAGGTATTCATGAAAATGTCATCAAACTTGTAAGAAGTGTCATAATACACTTTATTTGGTTGAAAACACAGAAGAAAGGATTTGTTTAGTAAAATCCACGTTTGGCCTCTCTTCGGGCTGAAAATCAGTTTAAGAGCATAAAAACAAGATGTTGCTGCTTTGATGCAGTAAAGTGATGAAAGCATCAGGTATTCATGAAAATGTCATAAAACTTGTAAGAAGTGTGTCCTAAGACACTTTATTTGGTTGAAAACCCAGAAAAAAGGTTTTGTTTAGTAAAATCCATGTTTAGTCCCTCTGCGGGCTGAAAATCAGTTTAAGAGCATAAAAACAAGATGTTGCTGCTTTGAGGCAGTAAAGTGATGAAAGCATCAGGTATTCATGAAAATGTCATCAAACTTGTAAGAAGTGTCCTAAGACACTTTATTTGGTTGAAAACCCAGAAAAAAGGTTTTGTTTAGTAAAATCCATGTTTAGTCTCTCTGCGGGCTAAAAATCAGTTTAAGAGCATAAAAACAAGATGTTGCTGCTTTGAGGCAGTAAAGTGATGAAAGCATCAGGTATTCATGAAAATGTCATCACACTTGTAAGAAGTGTGTCCTAAGACACTTTCTTTGGTTGAAAACACAGAAGAAAGGATTTGTTTAGTAAAATCCACGTTTGGCCTCTGCGGGCTGAAAATCAGTTTAAGAGCATAAAAACAAGATGTTGCTGCTTTGAGGCAGTACAGTGATGAAAGCATCAGGTATTCATGAAAATGTCATCAAACTTGTAAGAAGTGTGTCCTAAGACACTTTCTTTGGTTGAAAAGCCAGAAAAAAGGTTTTGTTTAGTAAAATCCATGTTTAGTCTCTCTGCGGGCTAAAAATCAGTTTAAGAGCATAAAAACAAGATGTTGCTGCTTTGAGGCAGTAAAGTGATGAAAGCATCAGGTATTCATGAAAATGTCATCAAACTTGAAAGAAGTGTGTCCTAAGACACTTTATTTGGTTGAAAAGCCAGAAAAAAAGGTTTTGTTTAGTAAAATCCATGTTTAGTCACTCTGGGCTGAAAATCAGTTTAAGAGCATAAAAACAAGATGTTGCTGCTTTGAGGCAGTAAAGTGATGAAAGCATCAGGTATTCATGAACATGTCATCAAACTTGTAAGAAGTGTGTCCTAAGACACTTTCTTTGGTTGAAAACACAGAAAAAAGGATTTGTTTAGTAAAATCCACGTTTGGCCTCTCTGCGGGCTGAAAATCAGTTTAAGAGCATAAAAACAAGATGTTGCTGCTTTGAGGCAGTAAAGTGATGAAAGCATCAGGTATTCATGAAAATGTCATCAAACTTGTAAGAAGTGTGTCCTAAGACACTTTATTTGGTTGAAAACCCAGAAAAAAGGTTTTGTTTAGTAAAATCCATGTTTAGTCTCTCTGCGGGCTGAAAATCAGTTTAAGAGCATAAAAAAAAGATATTGCTGCTTTGAGGCAGTAAAGTGATGAAAGCATCAGGTATTCATGAAAATGTCATCAAACTTGTAAGAAGTGTGTCATAATACACTTTATTTGGTTGAAAACACAGAAGAAAGGATTTGTTTAGTAAAATCCACGTTTGGCCTCTCTTCGGGCTGAAAATCAGTTTAAGAGCATAAAAACAAGATGTTGCTGCTTTGATGCAGTAAAGTGATGAAAGCATCAGGTATTCATGAAAATGTCATAAAACTTGTAAGAAGTGTGTCCTAAGACACTTTATTTGGTTGAAAACCCAGAAAAAAGGTTTTGTTTAGTAAAATCCATGTTTAGTCCCTCTGCGGGCTGAAAATCAGTTTAAGAGCATAAAAACAAGATGTTGCTGCTTTGAGGCAGTAAAGTGATGAAAGCATCAGGTATTCATGAAAATGTCATCAAACTTGTAAGAAGTGTGTCCTAAGACACTTTATTTGGTTGAAAACCCAGAAAAAAGGTTTTGTTTAGTAAAATCCATGTTTAGTCTCTCTGGCTAAAAATCAGTTTAAGAGCATAAAAACAAGATGTTGCTGCTTTGAGGCAGTAAAGTGATGAAAGCATCAGGTATTCATGAAAATGTCATCACACTTGTAAGAAGTGTGTCCTAAGACACTTTATGTGGTTGAAAACACAGAAAAAATGTTTTGTTTAGTAAAATCCATGTTTGGCCTCTCTTCGGGCTGAAAATCAGTTTAAGAGCATAAAAACAAGATGTTGCTGCTTTGATGCAGTAAAGTGATGAAAGCATCAGGTATTCATGAAAATGTCATAAAACTTGTAAGAAGTGTGTCCTAAGACACTTTATTTGGTTGAAAACCCAGAAAAAAGGTTTTGTTTAGTAAAATCCATGTTTAGTCCCTCTGCGGGCTGAAAATCAGTTTAAGAGCATAAAAACAAGATGTTGCTGCTTTGAGGCAGTAAAGTGATGAAAGCATCAGGTATTCATGAAAATGTCATCAAACTTGTAAGAAGTGTGTCCTAAGACACTTTATTTGGTTGAAAACCCAGAAAAAAGGTTTTGTTTAGTAAAATCCATGTTTAGTCCCTCTGCGGGCTGAAAATCAGTTTAAGAGCATAAAAACAAGATGTTGCTGCTTTGAGGCAGTAAAGTGATGAAAGCATCAGGTATTCATGAAAATGTCATCAAACTTGTAAGAAGTGTGTCCTAAGACACTTTATTTGGTTGAAAACCCAGAAAAAAGGTTTTGTTTAGTAAAATCCATGTTTAGTCTCTCTGCGGGCTAAAAATCAGTTTAAGAGCATAAAAACAAGATGTTGCTGCTTTGAGGCAGTAAAGTGATGAAAGCATCAGGTATTCATGAAAATGTCATCACACTTGTAAGAAGTGTGTCCTAAGACACTTTATGTGGTTGAAAACACAGAAAAAATGTTTTGTTTAGTAAAATCCATGTTTGGTCTCTCTGCGGGCTGAAAGTCAGTTTAAGAGCATAAAAACAAGATGTTGCTGCTTTGAGGCAGTAAAGTGATGAAAGCATCAGGTATTCATGAAAATGTCATCAAACTTGTAAGAAGTGTGTCCTAAGACACTTTATTTGGTTGAAAACCCAGAAAAAAGGTTTTGTTTAGTAAAATCCATGTTTAGTCCCTCTGCGGGCTGAAAATCAGTTTAAGAGCATAAAAACAAGATGTTGGTGCTTTGAGGCAGTAAAGTGATGAAAGCATCAGGTATTCTTGAAAATGTCATCAAACTTGTAAGAAGTGTGTCCTAAGACACTTTCTTTGGTTGAAAACACAGAAAAAAGGATTTGTTTAGTAAAATCCACGTTTGGCCTCTCTGGCTGAAAATCAGTTTAAGAGCATACAAACAAGATGTTGCTGCTTTGAGCCAGTAAAGTGATGAAAGCATCAGGTATTCATGAAAATGTAATCAAACTTGTAAGAAGTGTGTCCTAAGACACTTTATTTGGTTGAAAACCCAGAAAAAAGGTTTTGTTTAGTAAAATCCATGTTTAGTCCCTCTGCGGGCTGAAAATCAGTTTAAGAGCATAAAAACAAGATGTTGCTGCTTTGAGGCAGTAAAGTGATGAAAGCATCAGGTATTCATGAACATGTCATCACACTTGTAAGAAGTGTGTCCTAAGACACTTTCTTTGGTTGAAAACACAGAAGAAAGGATTTGTTTAGTAAAATCCACGTTTTGCCTCTCTGCGGGCTGAAAGTCAGTTTAAGAGCATAAAAACAAGACGTTGCTGCTTTGAGGCAGTAAAGTGATGAAAGCATCAGGTATTCATGAAAATGTCATCAAACTTGTAAGAAGTGTGTCCTAAGACACTTTCTTTGGTTGAAAACACAGAAGAAAGGATTTGTTTAGTAAAATCCACGTTTGGCCTCTCTGCTGGCTGAAAATCAGTTTAAGAGCATAAAAACAAGATGTTGCTGCTTTGAGGCAGTAAAGTGATGAAAGCATCATGTATTCATGAAAATGTCATCAAACTTGTAAGAAGTGTGTCCTAAGACACTTTATTTGGTTGAAAACCCAGAAAAAAGGTTTTGTTTAGTAAAATCCATGTTTAGTCTCTCTGCGGGCTAAAAATCAGTTTAAGAGCATAAAAACAAGATGTTGCTGCTTTGAGGCAGTAAAGTGATGAAAGCATCAGGTATTCATGAAAATGTCATCAAACTTGTAAGAAGTGTGTCCTAAGACACTTTATTTGAAAAACCCAGAAAAAAGGTTTTGTTTAGTAAAATCCATGTTTAGTCCCTCTGCGGGCTGAAAATCAGTTTAAGAGCATAAAAACAAGATGTTGCTGCTTTGAGGCAGTAAAGTGATGAAAGCATCAGGTATTCATGAACATGCCATCAAACTTGTAAGAAGTGTGTCCTAAGACACTTTCTTTGGTTGAAAACACAGAAAAAAGGATTTGTTTAATAAAATCCACTTTTGGTCTCTCTCTGGCTAAAAAGTCAGTTTAAAGCATAAAAACAAGATGTTGCTGCTTTGAGGCAGTAAAGTGATGAAAGCATCAGGTATTCTTGAAAATGTCATCAAACTTGTAAGAAGTGTGTCCTAAGACACTTTCTTTGGTTGAAAACACAGAAAAAAGGATTTGTTTAGTAAAATCCACGTTTGGCCTCTCTGGCTGAAAATCAGTTTAAGAGCATAAAAACAAGATGTTGCTGCTTTGAGCCAGTAAAGTGATGAAAGCATCAGGTATTCATGAAAATGTCATCAAACTTGTAAGAAGTGTGTCCTAAGACACTTTATTTGGTTGAAAACCCAGAAAAAAGGTTTTGTTTAGTAAAATCCATGTTTGGTCTCTCTGCCGGCTGAAAGTCAGTTTAAGAGCATAAAAACAAGATGTTGCTGCTTTGAGCCAGTAAAGTGATGAAAGCATCAGGTATTCATGAAAATGTCATCAAACTTGTAAGAAGTGTGTCCTAAGACACTTTCTTTGGTTGAAAACACAGAAAAAGGATTTGTTTAGTAAAATCCACGTTTGGCCTCTCTGTGGGCTGAAAATCACTTTAAGAGCATAAAAACAAGATGTTGCTGCTTTGAGGCAGTAAAGTGATGAAAGCATCAGGTATTCATGAAAATGTCATCAAACTTGTAAGAAATGTGTCCTAAGAAACTTTATTTGGTTGAAAACACAGAAGAAAGGATTTGTTTAGTAAAATCCACGTTTGGCCTCTCTATGGCTGAAAATCAGTTTAAGAGCATAAAAACAAGATGTTGCTGCTTTGAGCCAGTAAAGTGATGAAAGCATCAGGTATTCTTGAAAATGTCATCAAACTTGTAAGAAGTGTGTCCTAAGACACTTTCTTTGGTCGAAAGCACAGAAAAAAGGATTTGTTTAGTAAAATCCATGTTTAGTCCCTCTGCGGGCTGAAAATCAGTTTAAGAGCATAAAAACAAGATGTTGCTGCTTTGAGGCAGTAAAGTGATGAAAGCATCAGGTATTCATGAAAATGTCATCAAACTTGTAAGAAGTGTGTCCTAAGACACTTTCTTTGGTTGAAAACATAGAAAAAAGGATTTGTTTAGTAAAATCCACGTTTGGCCTCTCTGTGGGCTGAAAATCACTTTAAGAGCATAAAAAAGATGTTGCTGCTTTGAGGCAGTAAAGTGATGAAAGCATCAGGTATTCATGAAAATGTCATCAAACTTGTAAGAAGTGTGTCCTAAGAAACTTTATTTGGTTGAAAACACAGAAGAAAGGATTTGTTTAGTAAAATCCACGTTTGGCCTCTCTGCGGCTGAAAATCAGTTTAAGAGCATAAAACAAGATGTTGCTGCTTTGAGCCAGTAAAGTGATGAAAGCATCAGGTATTCTTGAAAATGTCATCAAAGTTGTAAGAAGTGTGTCCTAAGACACTTTCTTTGGAAAGCACAGAAAAAAGGATTTGTTTAGTAAAATCCATGTTTAGTCCCTCTGCGGGCTGAAAATCAGTTTAAGAGCATAAAAACAAGATGTTGCTGCTTTGAGGCAGTAAAGTGATGAAAGCATCAGGTATTCTTGAAAATGTCATCAAACTTGTAAGAAGTGTGTCCTAAGACACTTTCTTTGGTTGAAAGCAAAGAAAAAAGGATTTGTTTAGTAAAATCCACGTTTGGCCTCTCTGCGGGCTGAAAATCAGTTTAAGAGCATAAAACAAGATGTTGCTGCTTTGAGCCAGTAAAGTGATGAAAGCATCAGGTATTCATGAAAATGTCATCAAACTTGTAAGAAGTGTGTCCTAAGACACTTTCTTTGGTTGAAAGCACAGAAAAAAGGATTTGTTTAGTAAAATCCACGTTTGGCCTCTCTGGCTGAAAAATCAGTTTAAGAGCATAAAAACAAGATGTTGCTGCTTTGAGCCAGTAAAGTGATGAAAGCATCAGGTATTCATGAAAATGTCATCAAACTTGTAAGAAGTGTGTCCTAAGACACTTTCTTTGGTTGAAAAGCCAGAAAAAAGGTTTTGTTTAATAAAATCCACTTTTGCTCTCTCTCTATGGCTAAAAGTCAGTTTAAGAGCATAAAAACAAGATGTTGCTGCTTTGAGGCAGTAAAGTGATGAAAGCATCAGGTATTCATGAAAATGTCATCAAACTTGTAAGAAGTGTGTCCTAAGACACTTTATTTGGTTGAAAACCCAGAAAAAAGGTTTTGTTTAGTAAAATCCATGTTTGGTCTCTCTGCGGGCTGAAAGTCAGTTTAAGAGCATAAAAACAAGATGTTGCTGCTTTGAGCCAGTAAAGTGATGAAAGCATCAGGTATTCATGAAAATGTCATCAAACTTGTAAGAAGTGTGTCCTAAGACACTTTCTTTGGTTGAAAAAACAGAAAAAGGTTTTGTTTAATAAAATCCACTTTTGGTCTCTCTGCGGGCTAAAAGTCAGTTTAAGAGCATAAAAACAAGATGTTGCTGCTTTGAGGCAGTAAAGAGATGAAAGCATCAGGTATTCTTGAAAATGTCATCAAACTTGTAAGAAGTGTGTCCTAAGACACTTTCTTTGGTTGAAAGCACAGAAAAAAGGATTTGTTTAGTAAAATCCACGTTTGGCCTCTCTGCGGGCTGAAAATCAGTTTAAGAGCATAAAAACAAGATGTTGCTGCTTTGAGCCAGTAAAGTGATGAAAGCATCAGGTATTCATGAAAATGTCATCAAACTTGTAAGAAGTGTGTCCTAAGACACTTTCTTTGTTGAAAACACAGAAGAAAAGGATTTGTTTAGTAAAATCCACGTTTGGCCTCTCTGCGGGCTGAAAATCAGTTTAAGAGCATAAAAACAAGATGTTGCTGCTTTGAGCCAGTAAAGTGATGAAAGCATCAGGTATTCTTGAAAATGTCATCAAACTTGTAAGAAGTGTGTCCTAAGACACTTTCTTTGGTTGAAAGCACAGAAAAAAGGATTTGTTTAGTAAAATCCACGTTTGGCCTCTCTGCGGGCTGAAAATCAGTTTAAGATCATAAAAAACAAGATGTTGCTGCTTTGAGCCAGTAAAGTGATGAAAGCATCAGGTATTCATGAAAATGTCATCAAACTTGTAAGAAGTGTGTCCTAAGACACTTTCTTTGGTTGAAAACACAGAAGAAAGGATTTGTTTAGTAAAATCCACGTTTGGCCTCTCTGCGGGCTGAAAGTCAGTTTAAGAGCATAAAACAAGATGTTGCTGCTTTGAGGCAGTAAAGTGATGAATGCATCAGGTATTCATGAAAATGTCATAAAACTTGTAAGAAGTGTGTCCTAAGACACTTTGGTTGAAAAAGCCAGAAAAAAGGATTTGTTTAATAAAATCCACTTTTGGTCTCTGCGGGCTAAAAGTCAGTTTAAAAGCATAAAAACAAGATGTTGCTGCTTTGAGGCAGTAAAGTGATGAAAGCATCAGGTATTCTTGAAAATGTCATCAAACTTGTAAGAAGTGTGTCCTAAGACACTTTCTTTGGTTGAAAACACAGAAAAAAGGATTTGTTTAGTAAAATCCACGTTTGGCCTCTCTGGCTGAAAATCAGTTTAAGAGCATAAAAACAAGATGTTGCTGCTTTGAGCCAGTAAAGTGATGAAAGCATCAGGTATTCATGAAAATGTCATCAAACTT
Organism: Liparis tanakae; assembly: GCA_036178185.1. NCBI lineage: Eukaryota > Metazoa > Chordata > Actinopteri > Perciformes > Liparidae > Liparis > Liparis tanakae. The sequence goes on from JAYMGU010000048.1 coordinate 92,056, forward strand.
GTAAGAAGTGTGTCCTAAGACACTTTATTTGGTTGAAAACCCAGAAAAAGGTTTTGTTTAGTAAAATCCATGTTTAGTCTCTCTGCGGCCTGAAAATCAGTTTAAGAGCATAAAAACAAGATGTTGCTGCTTTGAGGCAGTAAAGTGATGAAAGCATCAGGTATTCATGAAAATGTCATCAAACTTGTAAGAAGTGTGTCCTAAGACACTTTCTTTGGTTGAAAACACAGAAAAAAGGATTTGTTTAGTAAAATCCACGTTTGGCCTCTCTGCGGGCTGAAAATCACTTTAAGAGCATAAAAACAAGATGTTGCTGCTTTGAGGCAGTAAAGTGATGAAAGCATCAGGTATTCATGAAAATGTCATCAAACTTGTAAGAAGTGTGTCCTAAGACACTTTATTTGGTTGAAAACCCAGAAAAAAGGTTTTGTTTAGTAAAATCCATGTTTGGTCTCTCTCTGCGGCTGAAAGTCAGTTTAAGAGCATAAAAACAAGATGTTGCTGCTTTGAGCCAGTAAAGTGATGAAAGCATCAGGTATTCATGAAAATGTCATCAAACTTGTAAGAAGTGTGTCCTAAGACACTTTCTTTGGTTGAAAACCCAGAAAAAAAGGTTTTGTTTAATAAAATCCACTTTTGGTCTCTCTGCGGGCTAAAAGTCAGTTTAAGAGCATAAAACAAGATGTTGCTGCTTTGAGGCAGTAAAGTGATGAAAGCATCAGGTATTCATGAAAATGTCATCAAACTTGTAAGAAGTGTGTCCTAAGACACTTTCTTTGGTTGAAAAGCCAGAAAAAAGGTTTTGTTTAATAAAATCCACTTTTGGTCTCTCTGCGGTCTAAAAGTCAGTTTAAGAGCATAAAAACAAGATGTTGCTGCTTTGAGGCAGTAAAGTGATGAAAGCATCAGGTATTCATGAAAATGTCATCAAACTTGTAAGAAGTGTGTCCTAAGACACTTTCTTTGGTTGAAAGCACAGAAAAAAGGATTTGTTTAGTAAAATCCACGTTTGGCCTCTCTGCGGGCTGAAAATCAGTTTAAGAGCATAAAAACAAGATGTTGCTGCTTTGAGGCAGTAAAGTGATGAAAGCATCAGGTATTCATGAAAATGTCATCACACTTGTAAGAAGTGTGTCCTAAGACACTTTCTTTGGTTGAAAACACAGAAGAAAGGATTTGTTTAGTAAAATCCACGTTTGGCCTCTCTGCGGGCTGAAAATCAGTTTAAGAGCATAAAAACAAGATGTTGCTGCTTTGAGGCAGTAAAGTGATGAATGCATCAGGTATTCATGAAAATGTCATAAAACTTGTAAGAAGTGTGTCCTAAGACACTTTCTTTGGTTGAAAAGCCAGAAAAAAGGATTTGTTTAATAAAATCCACTTTTGGTCTCTCTGCGGGCTAAAAGTCAGTTTAAAAGCATAAAAACAAGATGTTGCTGCTTTGAGGCAGTAAAGTGATGAAAGCATCAGGTATTCTTGAAAATGTCATCAAACTTGTAAGAAGTGTGTCCTAAGACACTTTCTTTGGTTGAAAACACAGAAAAAAGGATTTGTTTAGTAAAATCCACGTTTGGCCTCTCTGGCTGAAAATCAGTTTAAGAGCATAAAAACAAGATGTTGCTGCTTTGAGCCAGTAAAGTGATGAAAGCATCAGGTATTCATGAAAATGTCATCAAACTTGTAAGAAGTGTGTCCTAAGACACTTTATTTGGTTGAAAACCCAGAAAAAAGGTTTTGTTTAGTAAAATCCATGTTTAGTCTCTCTGCGGCCTGAAAATCAGTTTAAGAGCATAAAAACAAGATGTTGCTGCTTTGAGGCAGTAAAGTGATGAAAGCATCAGGTATTCATGAAAATGTCATCAAACTTGTAAGAATTGTGTCCTAAGACACTTTCTTTGGTTGAAAACACAGAAAAAAGGATTTGTTTAGTAAAATCCACGTTTGGCCTCTCTGCGGGCTGAAAATCACTTTAAGAGCATAAAAACAAGATGTTGCTGCTTTGAGGCAGTAAAGTGATGAAAGCATCAGGTATTCATGAAAATGTCATCAAACTTGTAAGAAGTGTGTCCTAAGACACTTTATTTGGTTGAAAACCCAGAAAAAATGTTTTGTTTAGTAAAATCCATGTTTGGTCTCTCTGCGGGCTGAAAGTCAGTTTAAGAGCATAAAAACAAGATGTTGCTGCTTTGAGGCAGTAAAGTGATGAAAGCATCAGGTATTCATGAAAATGTCATCAAACTTGTAAGAAGTGTGTCCTAAGACACTTTCTTTGGTTGAAAACACAGAAGAAAGGATTTGTTTAGTAAAATCCACGTTTGGCCTCTCTGCGGGCTGAAAATCAGTTTAAGAGCATGAAAACAAGATGTTGCTGCTTTGAGCCAGTAAAGTGATGAAAGCATCAGGTATTCTTGAAAATGTCATCAAACTTGTAAGAAGTGTGTCCTAAGACACTTTCTTTGGTTGAAAGCACAGAAAAAGGATTTGTTTAGTAAAATCCACGTTTGGCTCTCTCTGCGGGCTGAAAATCAGTTTAAGAGCATAAAAACAAGATGTTGCTGCTTTGAGGCAGTAAAGTGATGAAAGCATCAGGTATTCTTGAAAATGTCATCAAACTTGTAAGAAGTGTGTCCTAAGACACTTTCTTTGGTTGAAAGCACAGAAAAAAGGATTTGTTTAGTAAAATCCACGTTTGGCCTCTCTGGCTGAAAATCAGTTTAAGAGCATAAAAACAAGATGTTGCTGCTTTGAGCCAGTAAAGTGATGAAAGCATCAGGTATTCATGAAAATGTCATCAAACTTGTAAGAAGTGTGTCCTAAGACACTTTCTTTGGTTGAAAGCACAGAAAAAAGGATTTGTTTAGTAAAATCCACGTTTGGCCTCTCTGCGGGCTGAAAATCAGTTTAAGAGCATAAAACAAGATGTTGCTGCTTTGAGGCAGTAAAGTGATGAAAGCATCAGGTATTCATGAAAATGTCATCACACTTGTAAGAAGTGTGTCCTAAGACACTTTCTTTGGTTGAAAACACAGAAGAAACGATTTGTTTAGTAAAATCCACGTTTGGCCTCTGCGGCTGAAAATCAGTTTAAGAGCATAAAAACAAGATGTTGCTGCTTTGAGGCAGTAAAGTGATGAATGCATCAGGTATTCATGAAAATGTCATAAAACTTGTAAGAAGTGTGTCCTTAGACACTTTCTTTGGTTGAAAAGCCAGAAAAAAGGATTTGTTTAATAAAATCCACTTTTGGTCTCTCTCTGCGGCTAAAAGTCAGTTTAAAAGCATAAAAACAAGATGTTGCTGCTTTGAGGCAGTAAAGTGATGAAAGCATCAGGTATTCTTGAAAATGTCATCAAACTTGTAAGAAGTGTGTCCTAAGACACTTTCTTTTGGTTGAAAACACAGAAAAAGGATTTGTTTAGTAAAATCCACGTTTGGCCTCTCTGGCTGAAAATCAGTTTAAGAGCATAAAAACAAGATGTTGCTGCTTTGAGCCAGTAAAGTGATGAAAGCATCAGGTATTCATGAAAATGTCATCAAACTTGTAAGAAGTGTGTCCTAAGACACTTTATTTGGTTGAAAACCCAGAAAAAAGGTTTGTTTAGTAAAATCCATGTTTAGTCTCTCTGCCTGAAAATCAGTTTAAGAGCATAAAACAAGATGTTGCTGCTTTGAGGCAGTAAAGTGATGAAAGCATCAGGTATTCATGAAAATGTCATCAAACTTGTAAGAAGTGTGTCCTAAGACACTTTCTTTGGTTGAAAAACACAGAAAAAGGATTTGTTTAGTAAAATCCACGTTTGGCCTCTCTGTGGGCTGAAAATCACTTTAAGATTATAAAAACAAGATGTTGCTGCTTTGAGGCAGTAAAGTGATGAAAGCATCAGGTATTCATGAAAATGTCATCAAACTTGTAAGAAGTGTGTCCTAAGACACTTTATTTGGTTGAAAACCCAGAAAAATGTTTTGTTTAGTAAAATCCATGTTTGGTCTCTGCGGCTGAAAGTCAGTTTAAGAGCATAAAAACAAGATGTTGCTGCTTTGAGGCAGTAAAGTGATGAAAGCATCAGGTATTCATGAAAATGTCATCAAACTTGTAAGAAGTGTGTCCTAAGACACTTTCTTTGGTTGAAAACACAGAAGAAAGGATTTGTTTAGTAAAATCCACGTTTGGCCTCTCTGGCTGAAAATCAGTTTAAGAGCATAAAAACAAGATGTTGCTGCTTTGAGCCAGTAAAGTGATGAAAGCATCAGGTATTCATGAAAATGTCATCAAACTTGTAAGAAGTGTGTCCTAAGACACTTTCTTTGGTTGAAAACACAGAAGAAAGGATTTGTTTAGTAAAATCCACGTGTGGCCTCTCTGCGGCTGAAAATCAGTTTAAGAGCATTAAAACAAGATGTTGCTGCTTTGAGCCAGTAAAGTGATGAAAGCATCAGGTATTCATGAAAATGTCATCAAACTTGTAAGAAGTGTGTCCTAAGACACTTTCTTTGGTTGAAAACACAGAAAAAGGGATTTGTTTAGTAAAATCCACGTTTGGCCTCTCTGCGGCTAAAAGTCAGTTTAAGAGCATAAAAACAAGATGTTGCTGCTTTGAGGCAGTAAAGTGATGAAAGCATCAGGTATTCATGAAAATGTCATCAAACTTGTAAGAAGTGTGTCCTAAGACACTTTCTTTGGTTGAAAACAGAAGAAAGGATTTGTTTAGTAAAATCCACGTTTGGCCTCTCTGCGGCTGAAAATCAGTTTAAGAGCATAAAAACAAGATGTTGCTGCTTTGAGCCAGTAAAGTGATGAAAGCATCAGGTATTCATGAAAATGTCATCAAACTTGTAAGAAGTGTGTCCTAAGACACTTTCTTTGGTTGAAAACACAGAAGAAAGGATTTGTTTAGTAAAATCCACGTGTGGCCTCTCTGCGGGCTGAAAATCAGTTTAAGAGCATAAAAACAAGATGTTGCTGCTTTGAGCCAGTAAAGTGATGAAAGCATCAGGTATTCATGAAAATGTCATCAAACTTGTAAGAAGTGTGTCCTAAGACACTTTCTTTGGTTGAAAACACAGAAGAAAGGATTTGTTTAGTAAAATCCACGTTTGGCTCTCTCTGCGGCTGAAAGTCAGTTTAAGAGCATAAACAAGATGTTGCTGCTTTGAGCCAGTAAAGTGATGAAAGCATCAGGTATTCATGAAAATGTCATCAAACTTGTAAGAAGTGTGTCCTAAGACACTTTATTTGGTTGAAAACCCAGAAAAAAGGTTTTGTTTAGTAAAATCCATGTTTAGTCTCTGCGTGCTGCAAATCAGTTTAAGAGCATAAAAACAAGATGTTGCTGCTTTGAGGCAGTAAAGTGATGAAAGCATCAGGTATTCATGAAAATGTCATCACACTTGTAAGAAGTGTGTCCTAAGACACTTTCTTTGGTTGAAAACACAGAAGA
>JAYMGU010000048.1:97993-113067 GCA_036178185.1 Liparis tanakae
ATGGGGCCCCCCACCAGAGAGCTGTGCTCACTAAATGCGGCTACTTGTAGTTCTAAGAGTCTTAAAATGTAAAATGGAGCCAGAGCCCTTTAGTTATCAGCTCCTCTTTTATGGAACCAACTTCCAATTTCAGTCCGGGAGGCAGACACAGTCGCCACATTCAAGAGTAGACTTAAGACTTTCCTCTTTGACAGAGCTTATAGTCAGGGCTGAATCAGGTTCACCTGGTCCAGCCCCTGGATATGCTGGTATAGGCTTATAGCTGCTGGGGATGTTTAGGATGCACTGATAACCTCTCTCCTCTTTTCTTTCTCCTATGGATGAATATTCATCTCTCCATCACACATGACTAACTCTGCTTTCTCCCCGGAGTCCTTCTGACTTCACGTCTCACGGGGTCATCGGACCCTATGAGGCGGCATAGATCCCATCTGCTGATGGACCATCGATGGTTGGATCGTGAGTTCCTGTCACCAGCTGTGCCACTGCCCTGCTGGGACTCCGCCCACTCCTCCACTTGGGAGGTCTCCAAACTCTCCATCGTGGAATATGCCTAAATATGAACTATTGATGAACTCTGTCAGATTCCTTGAATGTATTTTAACTCTAAATCTGTCCTTCTGTACACATTACATCTATTGCATCTGTCCGTCCTGGAGAGGAATCCTCCTCTGTTGCTCTCCTGAACGTTTCTTCCCTTTTTTCCCCCTGAAGGGTTATTTGGGAGTTGTTCCTGGTCCGATGTGAGGTTTTGGGGCAGGGATGTCTATGTGTACAGATTGTAAAGCACTCTGAGACAAATTTGTAATTGTGAAACTGGGCTATACAAATAAATTGAATTGAAGTGAATTGAATTAAACTAATGTCCAGCCTGCACTGAGCCCAAAGTGTATCTTCCTAAAGAATACATATCTTCTTGATTTTCAACACTTTTATGGGTCTCAGAACAGAAGATTTAAACGTTTGATGACATTTTCATGAATACCTGATGCTTTCATCACTTTACTGCCTTAAACAGCAAGTTCTTGTTTTTATGCGCTTAAACTGATTTCCAGCCTGCAATGAGCCCAAAGTGGATTTTGCTAAAGAATACATATCTTATTGATTTTCCACAACTTATATGTCTCAGAACGCAAGCTTCACAAGTTTCATGATACTTTCATGAATACCTGATGCTTTCATGACTTTATGCATCAAAGCTGCATGTTTTTGTTCGTATGCTCTTAAACTGATTTCCAGCCTGCAGAGGGACCACAAGTGGATTTTCGATTAAAAAAAACTTGTTTTGGGGATTTTCAGCAGAATGAAGGATACAATACTTACAATTTGATGACATTTTTATGAATACCTGATACTTTCATCACTTTACTGCCTCAAAGAAGCAAGTTCTTGTTTTTATGCGCTTAAACTAATTTCCAGCCTGCACTGAGCCCCAAAGTGGATATTCCTAAAGAATACATATCTTCTTGATTTTCCACAACTTAAATGTTTCAGAACACAAGCTTTACAAGTTTGATGTCATTTTCATGAAAACCTGATGCTTTCATCACTTTAGTGTCTCAAAGAAGCAAATTCTTGTTATTATGCGCTTAAACTGATTTCCAGCCTGCAATGAGCCCAAAGTGCATTTTCCTATACATATCTTCTTGATCTCCCACATACTTATGTCTCAGAACACAAGCTTTACAAGTTTCATGATACTTTCATGAATACCTGATGGTTTCATCACTTTACTGCCTCAAAGAAGTTCTTTTTCTTATGCGCTTAAACTGATTTCCAGCCTCCACTGAGTCCCAAAGTGGATATTCCTAAAGAATACATATCTTCTTGATTTTCCACAACGTATGTGTCTCAGAACACAAGCTTTACAAGTTTCATGTTACTTTCATGAATACCTGATGGTTTCATCCTTTACTGCCTCAAAGAAGCAAGTTCTTGTTTTTATGCACTTAAACTGATTTCCAGCCTGCAATGAGCCCAACGTGTTCCTAACCACTTTCCTAAAGAATACATATCTTCTTGATTTTCAACACCTTTATGGGTCTCAGAACAGAAGATTTAAACATTTGATGACATTTTCATAAATACCTGATGCTTTCATCACTTTACTGCCTCAAAGCAGCACGTTCTTGTTTTTATGCGCTTAAACTGATTTCCAGCCTCCACTGAGTCCCGAAGTACATTTTCCTATATATATCTTATTGATTTTCCACAACGTATATGTCTCAGAACACAAGCTTTACAAGTTTCATGTTACTTTTATGAATACCTATTGGTTTCATCACTTTACTGCCTCAAAGAAGCAAGTTCTTGTTTTTATGCGCTTAAACTGATTTCCAGCCTGCAATGAGCCCAAAGTGGATTTTCCTAAAGAATACATATCTTCTTGATTCTCCACACCTTACATTTAAAGCTTGTGTTCTGACCTGAACACAAGCTTTAAATGTTTCATGATACTTTCATGAATACCTGATGCTTTCATGACTTTAGTGCCTCAAAGCAGCAAGTTCTTGTTTGTATGCGCTTAAACTGATTTCCAGCCTGCAATGAGCCCAAAGTGTATTTTCCTAAAGAATACATATCTTATTGATTTCCCAAACCTTTATGGGTCTCAGAACAGAAGATTTAAACGTTTGATGACATGTTCATGAATACCTGATGCTTTCATCACTTTACTGCCTCAAAGAAGCAAGTTTTTGTTTTTATGCGCTTGAACTGATTTCCAGCCTGCACTGAGCCCAAAGTGGATTTTCCTAAAGAATACATATCTTCTTCATTTTCCACACCTTATATGTCTCAGAACACAAGCTTTACAAGTTTGATGACATGTTCATGAATACCTGATGCTTTCATCACTTTACTGCCTCAAAGAAGCAAGTTCTTGTTTTTATGCGATTAAACTGATTTCCAGCCTGCAATGAGCCCCAAAGTGTATTTTCCTAAAGAATACATATCTTCTTCATTTTCAACACCTTTATGGGTCTCAGAACAGAAGATTTAAACTTTTGATGACATTTTCATGAATACCTAATGCTTTCTTCACTTTACTGCCTCAAAGCAGCAAGTTTTTGTTTTTATGCACTTAAACTGATTTCCAGCCTGCAATGAGCCCAAAGTGTATTTTCCTAAAGAATACATATCTTCTTCATTTTCCACACCTCATATGTCTCAGAACACAAGCTTTACAAGTTTCATGTTAGTTTTATGAATACCTGATGGTTTCATCACTTTACTGCCTCAAAGAAGCAAGTTCTTGTTTGTATGCGCTTAAACTGATTTCCAGCCTCCACTGAGTCCCAAAGTGTATTTTCCTAAAGAATACATATCTTCTTGATTTCCCAAACCTTTATGGGTCTCAGAACAGAAGATTTAAACGTTTGATGACATTTTCATGAATACCTGATGCTTTCATCACTTTACTGCCTCAAAGAAGCATTTTTTTTTATGCGCTTAAACTGATTTCCAGCCTGCAATGAGCCCAAAGTGTATTTTCCTAAAGAATACATATCTTCTTGATTTTCAACACCTTTATGGGTCTCAGAACAGAAGATTTAAACATTTGATGACATTTTCATGAATACCTGATGCTTTCATCACTTTACTGCCTCAAAGCAGCACGTTCTTGTTTTTATGCGCTTAAACTGATTTCCAGCCTCCACTGAGTCCCAAAGTACATTTTCCTATATATATCTTCTTCATTTTCCACAACTTATATGTCTCAGAACACAAGTTTTACAAGTTTGATGACATGTTTATGAATACCTGATGCTTTCATCACTTTACTGCCTCAAAGAAGCAAGTTCTTGTTTTTATGCGCTTAAACTGATTTCCAGCCTGCAATGAGCCCCAAAGTGGATTTTCCTAAAGAATACATATCTTCTTGATTCTCCACACCTTACATTTAAAGCTTGTGTTCTGACCTGAACACAAGCTTTAAATGTTTCATGATACTTTCATGAATACCTGATCTTTAGTGCCTCAAAGCAGCAAGTTCTTGTTTGTATGCGCTTAAACTGATTTCCAGCCTGCAATGAGCCCAAAGTGAATTTTCCTAAAGAATACATATCTTATTGATTTCCCAAACCTTTATGGGTCTCAGAACAGAAGATTTAAACGTTTGATGACATGTTCATGAATACCTGATGCTTTCATCACTTTACTGCCTCAAAGAAGCATTTGTTTTTATGCGCTTGAACTGATTTCCAGCCTGCACTGAGCCCAAAGTGGATTTTCCTAAAGAATACATATCTTCTTCATTTTCCACACCTTATATGTCTCAGAACACATGCTTTACAAGTTAGATGACATGTTCATGAATACCTGATGCTTTCATCACTTTACTGCCTCAAAAAGCAAGTTTTTGTTTTTATGCGCTTAAACTGATTTCCAGCCTGCAATGAGCCCAAAGTGGATTTTCCTAAAGAATACATATCTTATTGATTTTCCACAACTTATATGTCTCAGAACACAAGCTTTACAAGTTTGATGACATGTTCATGAATACCTGATGCTTTCATCACTTTACTGCCTCAAAGAAGCAAGTTCTTGTTTTTATGCGATTAAACTGATTTCCAGCCTGCAATGAGCCCCAAAGTGGATTTTCCTAAAGAATACATATCTTCTTGATTCTCCACACCTTACATTTAAAGCTTGTGTTCTGACCTGAACACAAGCTTTAAATGTTTCATGATACTTTCATGAATACCTGATGCTTTCATGACTTTAGTGCCTCAAAGAAGCAAGTTTTTGTTTTTATGCATTTAAACTGATTTCCAGCGTCCACTGAGTCCCAAAGTGTATTTTCCTAAAGAATACATATCTTCTTGATTTCCCAAACCTTTATGGGTCTCAGAACAGAAGATTTAAACGTTTGATGACATTTTCATGAATACCTGATGCTTTCATCACTTTACTGCCTCAAAGAAGCAAGTTTTTGTTTTTATGCACTTAAACTGATTTCCAGCCTGCAATGAGCCCAAAGTGTATTTTCCTAAAGAATACATATCTTCTTCATTTTCAACACCTTTATGGGTCTCAGAACAGAAGATTTAAACTTTTGATGACATGTTCATGAATACCTGATGCTTTCATCACTTTACTGCCTCAAAGAAGCAAGTTCTTGTTTTTATGCGATTAAACTGATTTCCAGCCTGCAATGAGCCCAAAGTGTATTTTCCTAAAGAATACATATCTTCTTGATTTTCAACACCTTACATTTAAAGCTTGTGTTCTGACCTGAACACAAGCTTTAAATGTTTCATGATACTTTCATGAATACCTGATGCTTTCATGACTTTAGTGCCTCAAAGAAGCAAGTTTTTGTTTTTATGCATTTAAACTGATTTCCAGCCTCCACTGAGTCCCAAAGTACATTTTCCCATATATATCTTCCTCATTTTCCACATCTTATATGTCTCAGAACACAAGCTTTACAAGTTTGATGACATGTTCATGAATACCTGATGCTTTCATCACTTTACTGCCTCAAAGAAGCAAGTTTTTGTTTTTATCTTTTAAACTGATTTCCAGCCTGCAATGAGCCCAAAGTGTATTTTCCTAAAGAATACATATCTTCTTGATTTTCAACACCTTTATGGGTCTCAGAACAGAAGATTTAAACTTTTGATGACATTTTCATGAATACCTGATGCTTTCATCACTTTACTGCCTCAAAGAAGCAAGTTCTTGTTTTATGCGCTTAAACTGATTTCCAGCCTGCAATGAGCCCAAAGTGGATTTTCCCTAAGAATACATATCTTATTGATTTTCCACAACTTATATGTCTCAGAACACAAGCTTTACAAGTTTGATGACATGTTCATGAATACCTGATGCTTTCATCACTTTACTGCCTCAAAGAAGCAAGTTCTTGTTTTCATGCGATTAAACTGATTTCCAGCCTGCAATGAGCCCCAAAGTGGATTTTCCTAAAGAATACATATCTTCTTGATTCTCCACACCTTACATTTAAAGCTTGTGTTCTGACCTGAACACAAGCTTTAAATGTTTCATGATACTTTCATGAATACCTGATGCTTTCATCACTTTACTGTCTCAAAGAAGCAAGTTTTTGTTTTTATGCGCTTAAACTGATTTCCAGCCTGCAATGAGCCCAAAGTGGATTATCCTAAAGTATACATATCTTATTGATTTTCCACAACTTATATGTCTCAGAACACAAGCTTTACAAGTTTGATGACATGTTCATGAATACCTGATGCTTTCATCACTTTACTGCCTCAAAGAAGCAAGTTTTTGTTTTTATGCGCTTAAACTGATTTCCAGCCTCCACTGAGTCCCAAAGTGTATTTTCCTAAAGAATGCATATCTTCTTGATTTTTCAAACCTTTATGGGTCTCAGAACAGAAGATTTAAACGTTTGATGACATTTTCATGAATACCTGATGCTTTCATCACTTTACTGCCTCAAAGAAGCAAGTTTTTGTTTTTATGCACTTAAACTGATTTCCAGCCTCCACTGAGTCCCAAAGTGTATTTTCCTAAAGAATACATATCTTCTTGATTTTCAACACCTTTATGGGTCTCAGAACAGAAGATTTAAACTTTTGATGACATTTTCATGAATACCTGATGCTTTCATCACTTTACTGCCTCAAAGAAGCAAGTTCTTGTTTTTATGCGATTAAACTGATTTCCAGCCTGCAATGAGCCCAAAGTGGATTATCCTAAAGAATACATATCTTATTGATTTTCAACATCTTTATGGGTCTCAGAACAGAAGATTTAAACATTTGATGACATTTTCATTAATACCTGATGCTTTCATCACTTTACTGCCTCAAAGCAGCACGTTCTTGTTTTTATGCGCTTAAACTGATTTCCAGCCTCCAGAGTCCCAAAGTACATTTTCCTATATATATCTTCTTCATTTTCCACAACTTATATGTCTCAGAACACAAGCTTTACAAGTTTGATGACATGTTCATGAATACCTGATGCTTTCATCACTTTACTGCCTCAAAGAAGCAAGTTTTTGTTTTTATGCGCTTAAACTGATTTCCAGCCTGCAATGAGCCCAAAGTGGATTATCCTAAAGAATACATATCTTATTGATTTTCCACAACTTATATGTCTCAGAACACAAGCTTTACAAGTTTGATGACATGTTCATGAATACCTGATGCTTTCATCACTTTACTGCCTCAAAGAAGCAAGTTTTTTTTTTTTGCCGCTTAAACTGATTTCCAGCCTGCAATGAGCCCAAAGTGTATTTTCCTAAAGAATACATATCTTCTTGATTTTCAACACCTTTATGGGTCTCAGAACAGAAGATTTAAACTTTGATGACATTTTCATGAATACCTGATGCTTTCATCACTTTACTGCCTCAAAGAAGCAAGTTCTTGTTTTCATGCGATTAAACTGATTTCCAGCCTGCAATGAGCCCCAAAGTGGATTTTCCTATAGAATACATATCTTCTTGATTCTCCACACCTTACATTTAAAGCTTGTTTTGACCTGAACACAAGCTTTAAAGTTTCATGATTTTTCATGAATACCTGATGCTTTCATCACTTTACTGTCTCAAAGAAGCAAGTTTTTGTTTTTATGCGCTTAAACTGATTTCCAGCCTGCAATGAGCCCAAAGTGGATTATCCTAAAGTATACATATCTTATTGATTTTCCACAACTTATATGTCTCAGAACACAAGCTTTACAAGTTTGATGACATGTTCATGAATACCTGATGCTTTCATCACTTTACTGCCTCAAAGAAGCAAGTTCTTGTTTGTATGCGCTTAAACTGATTTCCAGCCTCCACTGAGTCCCAAAGTGTATTTTCCTAAAGAATACATATCTTCTTGATTTCCCAAACCTTTATGGGTCTCAGAACAGAAGATTTAAACGTTTGATGACATTTTCATGAATACCTGATGCTTTCATCACTTTACTGCCTCAAAGAAGCAAGTTTTTGTTTTTATGCTCTTAAACTGATTTCCAGCCTGCAATGAGCACAAAGTGTATTTTCCTAAAGAATACATATCTTCTTCATTTTCCACACCTTATATGTCTCAGAACACAAGCTTTACAAGTTTGATGACATGTTCATGAATACCTGATGCTTTCATCACTTTACTGCCTCAAAGAAGCAAGTTTTTGTTTTTATGCGCTTAAACTGATTTCCAGCCTGCACTGAGCCCAAAGTGGATTTTCCTAAATAATACATATCTTCTTCATTTTCCACACCTTATATGTCTCAGAACACAAGCTTTACAAGTTTGATGACATGTTCATGAATACCTGATGCTTTCATCACTTTACTGCCTCAAAGCAAGTTTTTTGTTTTATGCTGGCTTAAACTGATTTCCAGCCTGCAATGAGCCCAAAGTGGATTTTCCTAAAGAATACATATCTTCTTGATTTTCAACACTATATGTCTCAGAACACAAGCTTTACAAGTTTGATGACATGTTCATGAATACCTGATGCTTTCATCACTTTACTGCCTCAAAGAAGCAAGTTTTTGTTTTTATGCGCTTAAACTGATTTCCAGCCTGCAATGAGCCCAAAGTGGATTTTCCTAAAGAATACATATCTTATTGATTTTCCACAACTTATATGTCTCAGAATACAAGCTTTACAAGTTTGATGACATGTTCATGAATACCTGATGCTTTCATCACTTTACTGCCTCAAAGAAGCAAGTTTTTGTTTTTATGCGCTTAAACTGATTTCCAGCCTGCACTGAGCCCAAAGTGGATTTTCCTAAATACATATACTATCTTCTTCATTTTCCACACCTTATATGTCTCAGAACACAAGCTTTACAAGTTTGATGACATGTTCATGAATACCTGATGCTTTCATCACTTTACTGCCTCAAAAGCAAGTTTTTGTTTTATGCTTAAACTGATTTCCAGCCTGCAATGAGCCCCAAAGTGGATTTTCCTAAAAGAATACATATCTTCTTGATTTTCAACACCTTTATGGGTCTCAGAACAGAATATTTAAACAAAGTTTGATGACATGTTCATGAATACCTGATGCTTTCATCACTTTACTGCCTCAAAGAAGCATTTTTTTTTTATGCGCTTAAACTGATTTCCAGCCTGCAATGAGCCCAAAGTGGAATTTCCTAAAAAATACATATCTTATTGATTTTCCACAACTTATATGTCTCAGAACACAAGCTTTACAAGTTTGATGACATGTTCATGAATACCTGATGCTTTCATCACTTTACTGCCTCAAAGAAGCAAGTTTTTGTTTTTATGCGCTTAAACTGATTTCCAGCCTGCAATGAGCCCAAAGTGTATTTTCCTAAAGAATACATATCTTCTTGATTTTCAACACCTTTATGGGTCTCAGAACAGAAGATTTAAACTTTTGATGACATTTTCATGAATACCTGATGCTTTCATCACTTTACTGCCTCCAAGAAGCAAGTTCTTGTTTTTATGCACTTAAACTGATTTCCAGCCTCCACTGAGTCCCAAAGTGTATTTTCCTAAAGAATACATATCTTCTTCATTTTCCACATCTTATATGTCTCAGAACACAAGCTTTACAAGTTTCATGTTACTTTTATGAATACCTGATGCTTTCATCACTTTACTGCCTCAAAGAAGCAAGTTTTTGTTTTTATGCGCTTAAACTGATTTCCAGCCAGCAATGAGCCCAAAGTGGATTTTCCTAAAGAATACATATCTTATTGATTTTCCACAACTTATATGTCTCAGAATACAAGCTTTACAAGTTTGATGACATGTTCATGAATACCTGATGCTTTCATCACTTTACTGCCTCAAAGAAGCAAGTTTTTGTTTTTATGCGCTTAAACTGATTTCCAGCCTGCACTGAGCCCAAAGTGGATTTTCCTAAAGAATACATATCTTCTTCATTTTCCACACCTTATATGTCTCAGAACACAAGCTTTACAAGTTTGATGACATGTTCATGAATACCTGATGCTTTCATCACTTTACTGCCTCAAAGAAGCAAGTTTTTGTTTTTATGCGCTTAAACTGATTTCCAGCCTGCAATGAGCCCAAAGTGGATTTTCCTAAAGAATACATATCTTATTGATTTTCCACAACTTATATGTCTCAGAACACAAGCTTTACAAGTTTGATGACATGTTCATGAATACCTGATGCTTTCATCACTTTACTGCCTCAAAGAAGCAAGTTTTTGTTTTTATGCGCTTAAACTGATTTCCAGCCTGCAATGAGCCCAAAGTGGATTTTCCTAAAGAATACATATCTTCTTGATTTTCAACACCTTTATGGGTCTCAGAACAGAATATTTAAACAAAGTTTGATGACATGTTCATGAATACCTGATCTTTTCATCACTTTACTGCCTCAAAGAAGCAAGTTTTTGTTTATGCGCTAAACTGATTTCCAGCCTGCAATGAGCCCAAAGTGGAATTTCCCTAAAAATACATATCTTATTGATTTTCCACAACTTATATGTCTCAGAACACAAGCTTTACAAGTTTGATGACATGTTCATGAATACCTGATGCTTTCATCACTTTACTGCCTCAAAGAAGCAAGTTTTTGTTTTTATGCGCTTAAACTGATTTCCAGCCTGCAATGAGCCCAAAGTGTATTTTCCTAAAGAATACATATCTTCTTGATTTTCAACACCTTTATGGGTCTCAGAACAGAATATTTAAACAAAGTTTGATGACATGTTCATGAGTACCTGATGCTTTCATCACTTTACTGCCTCAAAGAAGCAAGTTTTTGTTTTTATGCGCTTAAACTGATTTCCAGCCTGCAATGAGCCCAAAGTGTATTTTCCTAAAGAATACATATCTTCTTGATTTTCAACACCTTTATGGGTCTCAGAACAGAAGATTTAAACTTTTGATGACATTTTCATGAATACCTGATGCTTTCATCACTTTACTGCCTCAAAGAAGCAAGTTCTTGTTTTTATGCACTTAAATTGATTTCCAGCCTCCACTGAGTCCCAAAGTGTATTTTCCTAAAGAATACATATCTTCTTCATTTTCCACACCTTATATGTCTCAGAACACAAGCTTTACAAGTTTGATGACATGTTCATGAATACCTGATGCTTTCATCACTTTACTGCCTCAAAGAAGCAAGTTTTTGTTTTTATGCGCTTAAACTGATTTCCAGCCTGCAATGAGCCCAAAGTGGATTTTCCTAAAGAATACATATCTTATTGATTTTCCACAACTTATATGTCTCAGAACACAAGCTTTACAAGTTTGATGACATGTTCATGAATACCTGATGCTTTCATCACTTTACTGCCTCAAAGAAGCAAGTTTTTGTTTTTATGCGCTTAAACTGATTTCCAGCCTGCAATGAGCCCAAAGTGTATTTTCCTAAAGAATACATATCTTCTTGATTTTCAACACCTTTATGGGTCTCAGAACAGAATATTTAAACAAAGTTTGATGACATGTTCATGAATACCTGATGCTTTCATCATTTTACTGCCTCAAAGAAGCATTTTTTTTTTATGCGCTTAAACTGATTCCCAGCCTGCAATGAGCCCAAAGTGGAATTTCCTAAAAAATACATATCTTATTGATTTTCCACAACTTATATGTCTCAGAACACAAGCTTTACAAGTTTGATGACATGTTCATGAATACCTGATGCTTTCATCACTTTACTGCCTCATAGAAGCAAGTTTTTGTTTTTATGCGCTTAAACTGATTTCCAGCCTGCAATGAGCCCAAAGTGTATTTTCCTAAAGAATACATATCTTCTTGATTTTCAACACCTTTATGGGTCTCAGAACAGAATATTTAAACAAAGTTTGATGACATGTTCATGAATACCTGATGCTTTCATCACTTTACTGCCTCAAAGAAGCAAGTTTTTGTTTTTATGCGCTTAAACTGATTTCCAGCCTGCAATGAGCCCAAAGTGTATTTTCCTAAAGAATACATATCTTCTTGATTTTCAACACCTTTATGGGTCTCAGAACAGAAGATTTAAACTTTTGATGACATTTTCATGAATACCTGATGCTTTCATCACTTTACTGCCTCAAAGAAGCAAGTTCTTGTTTTTATGCACTTAAACTGATTTCCAGCCTCCACTGAGTCCCAAAGTGTATTTTCCTAAAGAATACATATCTTCTTGATTTTCCACATCTTATATGTCTCAGAACACAAGCTTTACAAGTTTGATGACATGTTCATGAATACCTGATGCTTTCATCACTTTACTGCCTCAAAGAAGCAAGTTTTTGTTTTTATGCGCTTAAACTGATTTCCAGCCTGCAATGAGCCCAAAGTGGATTATCCTAAAGAATACATATCTTATTGATTTTCCACAACTTATATGTCTCAGAACACAAGCTTTACAAGTTTGATGACATGTTCATGAATACCTGATGCTTTCATCACTTTACTGCCTCAAAGAAGCAAGTTTTTGTTTTTATGCGCTTAAACTGATTTCCAGCCTGCAATGAGCCCAAAGTGTATTTTCCTAAAGAATACATATCTTCTTGATTTTCAACACCTTTATGGGTCTCAGAACAGAAGATTTAAACTTTTGATGACATTTTCATGAATACCTGATGCTTTCATCACTTTACTGCCTCAAAGAAGCAAGTTCTTGTTTTTATGCGATTAAACTGATTTCCAGCCTGCAATGAGCCCAAAGTGGATTTTCCTAAAGAATACATATCTTCTTGATTCTCCACACCTTTCATTTAAAGCTTGTGTTCTGACCTGAACACAAGCTTTAATGTTTCATGACTTTTCATGAATACCTGATGCTTTCATCACTTTACTGTCTCAAAGAAGCAAGTTTTTGTTTTTATGCGCTTAAACTGATTTCCAGCCTGCAATGAGCCCAAAGTGGATTATCCTAAAGAATACATATCTTATTGATTTTCCACAACTTATATGTCTCAGAACACAAGTTTTACAAGTTTGATGACATGTTCATGAATACCTGACGCTTTCATCACTTTACTGCCTCAAAGAAGCAAGTTTTTGTTTTTATGCGCTTAAACTGATTTCCAGCCTGCAATGAGCCCAAAGTGTATTTTCCTAAAGAATACATATCTTCTTGATTTTCAACACCTTTATGGGTCTCAGAACAGAAGATTTAAACTTTTGATGAAATTTTCATGAATACCTGATGCTTTCATCACTTTAATGCCTCAAAGAAGCAAGTTTTTGTTTTATGCGCTTAAACTGATTTCCAGCCTGCAATGAGCCCAAAGTGTATTTTCCTAAAGAATACATATCTTCTTGATTTTCAACATCTTTATGGGTCTCAGAACAGAAGATTTAAACATTTGATGACATTTTCATTAATACCTGATGCTTTCATCACTTTACTGCCTCAAAGCAGCACGTTCTTGTTTTTATGCGCTTAAACTGATTTCCAGCCTCCAGAGTCCCAAAGTACATTTTCCTATATATATCTTCTTCATTTTCCACAACTTATATGTCTCAGAACACAAGCTTTACAAGTTTGATGACATGTTCATGAATACCTGATGCTTTCATCACTTTACTGCCTCAAAGAAGCAAGTTTTTGTTTTTATGCGCTTAAACTGATTTCCAGCCTGCAATGAGCCCAAAGTGTATTTTCCTAAAGAATACATATCTTCTTGATTTTCAACACCTTTATGGGTCTCAGAACAGAATATTTAAACAAAGTTTGATGACATGTTCATGAGTACCTGATGCTTTCATCACTTTACTGCCTCAAAAAGCAAGTTTTTGTTTTTATGCGCTTAAACTGATTTCCAGCCTGCAATGAGCCCAAAGTGTATTTTCCTAAAGAATACATATCTTCTTGATTTTCAACACCTTTATGGGTCTCAGAACAGAAGATTTAAACTTTTGATGACATTTTCATGAATACCTGATGCTTTCATCACTTTACTGCCTCAAAGAAGCAAGTTTTTGTTTTTATGCGCTTAAACTGATTTCCAGCCTGCAATGAGCCCAAAGTGGATTTTCCTAAAGAATACATATCTTATTGATTTTCCACAACTTATATGTCTCAGAACACAAGCTTTACAAGTTTGATGACATGTTCATGAATACCTGATGCTTTCATCACTTTACTGCCTCAAAGAAGCAAGTTTTTGTTTTTATGCGCTTAAACTGATTTCCAGCCTGCAATGAGCCCAAAGTGTATTTTCCTAAAGAATACATATCTTCTTGATTTTCAACACCTTTATGGGTCTCAGAACAGAATATTTAAACAAAGTTTGATGACATGTTCATGAATACCTGATGCTTTCATCACTTTACTGCCTCAAAGAAGCATTTTTTTTTTATGCGCTTAAACTGATTTCCAGCCTGCAATGAGCCCAAAGTGGAATTTCCTAAAAAATACATATCTTATTGATTTTCCACAACTTATATGTCTCAGAACACAAGCTTTACAAGTTTGATGACATGTTCATGAATACCTGATGCTTTCATCACTTTACTGCCTCAAAGAAGCAAGTTTTTGTTTTTATGCTTAAACTGATTTCCAGCCTGCAATGAGCCCAAAGTGTATTTTCCTAAAGAATACATATCTTCTTGATTTTCAACACCTTTATGGGTCTCAGAACAGAATATTTAAACAAAGTTTGATGACATGTTCATGAATACCTGATGCTTTCATCACTTTACTGCCTCAAAGAAGCAAGTTTTTGTTTTTATGCGCTTAAACTGATTTCCAGCCTGCAATGAGCCCAAAGTGTATTTTCCTAAAGAATACATATCTTCTTGATTTTCAACACCTTTATGGGTCTCAGAACAGAAGATTTAAACTTTTGATGACATTTTCATGAATACCTGATGCTTTCATCACTTTACTGCCTCAAAGAAGCAAGTTCTTGTTTTTATGCACTTAAACTGATTTCCAGCCTCCACTGAGTCCCAAAGTGTATTTTCCTAAAGAATACATATCTTCTTCATTTTCCACACCTTATATGTCTCAGAACACAAGCTTTACAAGTTTGATGACATGTTCATGAATACCTGATGCTTTCATCACTTTACTGCCTCAAAGAAGCAAGTTTTTGTTTTTATGCGCTTAAACTGATTTCCAGCCTGCAATGAGCCCAAAGTGGATTTTCCTAAAGAATACATATCTTATTGA
>JAYMGU010000048.1:113567-142473 GCA_036178185.1 Liparis tanakae
TACACTTTGGGCTCATTGCAGGCTGGAAATCAGTTTAAGCATAAAACAAAAACTTGCTTCTTTGAGGCAGTAAAGTGATGAAAGCATCAGGTATTCATGAACATGTCATCAAACTTTGTTTAAATATTCTGTTCTGAGACCCATAAAGGTGTTGAAAATCAAGAAGATATGTATTCTTTAGGAAAATACACTTTGGGCTCATTGCAGGCTGGAAATCAGTTTAAGCGCATAAAAACAAAAACTTGCTTCTTTGAGGCAGTAAAGTGATGAAAGCATCAGGTATTCATGAACATGTCATCAAACTTGTAAAACTTGTGTTCTGAGACATAAGTTGTGGAAAATGAAGAAGATATACATAGGAAAATGTACTTTGGGACTCAGTGGAGGCTGGAAATCAGTTTAAGCGCATAAAAACAAGAACGTGCTGCTTTGAGGCAGTAAAGTGATGAAACCATCAGGTATTAATGAAAATGTCATCAAATGTTTAATTCTTCTGTTCTGAGACCCATAAAGGTGTTGAAAATCAAGAAGATATGTATTCTTTAGGAAAATACACTTTGGTCTCTTTGCGGGCTGAAAAGCAGTTTAAGAGCATAAAAACAAGATGTTGCTGCTTTGAGAAAGAAAAGCGATGAAAGCATCAGGTATTCTTGAAAATGTCATCAAACCTGTAAGAAGTGTGTCCTAAGACACTTTATTTGGTTCAAAACCCAGAAAAAAGGTTCTTATTCGTAAAATCCACTTTTGGTCTCTTTGCGGGCTGAAAAGCAGTTTAAGAGCATAAAAACAAGATGTTGCTGCTTTGAGGCAGTAAAGTGATGAAAGCATCAGGTATTCATGAAAATGTCATCAAACCTGTAAGAAGTGTGTCCTAAGACACTTTCTTTGGTTGAAAACCCAGAAAAAGGTTGTGAATAGTAAAATCCACTTTTGGTCTCTTTGCGGGCTGAAAAGCAGTTTAAGAGCATAAAAACAAGATGTTGCTGCTTTGAGGCAGAAAAGCGATGAAAGCATCAGGTATTCATGAAAATGTCATCAAACTTGTAAGAAGTGTGTCCTAAGACACTTTATTTGGTTCAAAACCCAGAAAAAAGGTTGTGATTAGTAAAATCCACTGTTGGTCTCTTTGCGGGCTGAAAAGCAATTTAAGAGCATAAAAACAAGATGTTGCTGCTTTGAGACAGTAAAGTGATGAAAGCATCAGGTATTCATGAAAATGTTATCAAACCTGTACAAAGTTTGTCCTAGGACACTTTCTTTGGTTGAAAACCCAGAAAACAGGTTTTGTTTAATAAAATTCACGTTTGGTCTCTTTGGGGGCTGAGAATCAGTTTAAGAGCATAAAAACAAGTAGTTTGCTGCTTTGAGGCAGTAAAGTGATGAAAGCATCAGGTATTCATGAAAATGTCATCAAACCTGTAAGAAGTGTGTCCTAAGACACTTTATTTGGTTCAAAACCCAGAAAAAAGTTTGTGATTCGTAAAATCCACTTTTGGTCTCTTTGCGGGCTGAAAAGCAGCTTAAGAGCATAAAAACAATATGTTGCTGCTTTGAGGCAGTAAAGTGATGAAAGCATCAGGTATTCATGAAAATGTCATCAAACCTGTACAAAGTGTGTCCTAAGACACTTTCTTTGGTTCAAAACCCAGAAAAAGGTTGTGTTTAGTAAAATCCACTTTTGGTCTCTTTGTGGGCTGAAAAGCAGTTTAAGAGCATGAAAACAAGATGTTGCTGCTTTGAGGCAGTAAAGCGATGAAAGCATCAGGTATTCATGAAAATGTCATCAAACCTGTACAAAGTGTGTCCTAAGACACTTTCTTTGGTTGAAAACGCAGAAAAAGGTTGTTATTAGTAAAATCCACTTTTGGTCTCTTTTATGGCTGAAAAGTTTAAGAGCATGAAAACAAGATGTTGCTGCTTTGAGGCAGAAAAGCGATGAAAGCATCAGTTATTCATGAAAATGTCATCAAACCTGTACAAAGTTTGTCCTAAGACACTTTCTTTGGTTGAAAACCCAGAAAAAAGGTTGTTATTCGTAAAATCCACTGTTGGTCTCTTCGGGCTGAGAATCAGTTTAAGAGCATGAAAACAAGTAGTTTGCTGCTTTGAGGCAGTAAAGTGATGAAAGCATCAGGCATTCATGCAAATGTCATCAAACTTGTAAGAAGTGTGTCCTAAGACACTTTATTTGGTTCAAAACCCAGAAAAAAGGTTGTGATTAGTAAAATCCAGTGTTGGTCTCTTTGCGGGCTGAAAAGCAGTTTAAGAGCATAAAAACAAGATGTTGCTGCTTTGAGGCAGAAAAGCGATGAAAGCATCAGGTATTCATGAAAATGTCATCAAACCTGTACAAAGTGTGTCCTAAGACACTTTCTTTGGTTCAAAAACCCAGAAAAAGGTTGTGTTTAGTAAAATCCACTTTTGGTCTCTCTGCGGGCTGAAATCAGTTTAAGAGCATAAAAACAAGATGTTGCTGCTTTGAGGCAGAAAAGCGATGAAAGCATCAGATATTCATGAAAATGTCATCAAACCTGTACAAAGTGTGTCCTAAGACACTTTCTTTGGTTGAAAACCCAGAAAAAAGGTTGTTATTCGTAAAATCCACTTTTGGTCTCTTTGCGGGCTGAAAAGAGCATGAAAACAAGATGTTGCTGCTTTGAGGCAGAAAAGCGATGAAAGCATCAGTTATTCTTGAAAATGTCATCAAACCTGTACAAAGTTTGTCCTAAGACACTTTCTTTGGTTGAAAACCCAGAAAGAAGGTTGTTATTCGTAAAATCCACTTTTGGTCTCTTTGCGGGCTGAGAATCAGTTTAAGAGCATGAAAACAAGTAGTTTGCTGCTTTGAGGCAGTAAAGTGATGAAAGCATCAGGCATTCATGCAAATGTCATCAAACTTGTAAGAAGTGTGTCCTAAGATACTTTATTTGGTTCAAAACCCAGAAAAAAGGTTGTGATTAGTAAAATCCACTGTTGGTCTCTTTGCGGGCTGAAAAGCAGTTTAAGAGCATAAAAACAAGATGTTGCTGCTTTGAGGCAGAAAAGCGATGAAAGCATCAGATATTCATGAAAATGTCATCAAACCTGTACAAAGTTTGTCCTAAGACACTTTCTTTGGTTGAAAACCCAGAAAACAGGTTGTGATTAGTAAAATCCACTTTTGGTCTCTCTGCGGGCTGAGAATCAGTTTAAGAGCATGAACACAAGTAGTTTGCTTCTTTGAGGCAGTAAAGTGATGATAGCATCAGGTATTCATGAACATGTCATCAAACTTGTAAAGATTGTGTTCTGAGACATATAAGTTGTGGAAAATGAAGAAGATATGTATTATTTAGGAAAATCCACTTTGGGCTGATTGCAGGCTGGAAATCAGTTTAATCGCATAAAAACAAGAACTTGCTTCTTTGAGGGAGTAAAGTGATGAAAGCATCAGGTATTCATGAAAATGTCATCAAACTTGTAAGAAGTTTGTCCTAAGACACTTTCTTAGGTTGAAAACCCAGAAAACAGGTTATGTTTAATAAAATCCACTTTTGGTCTCTCTGCGGGCTGATAATCAGTTTAAGAGCATAAAAACAAGATGTTGCTGCTTTGAGGCAGTAAAGTGATGAAAGCATCAGGTATTAAGAAAATGTCATCAAAAACTTGTAAGAAATAAGTCCTAAGACACTTTATTTGGTTCAAAACCCAGAAAAAAGGTTGTGATTAGTAAAATCCACTTTTGGTCTCTCTGCGGGCTGAGAATCAGTTTAAGAGCATAAAAAAAAGTAGTTTGCTGCTTTGAGGCAGTAAAGTGATGAAAGCATCAGGCATTCATGCAAATGTCATCAAACCTGTAAGAAGTGTGTCCTAAGACACTTTCTTTGGTTGAAAACCTAGAAAACAGGTTTTGTTTAGTAAAATCCACTTTTGGTCTCTTCTTGGGCTGAAAAGCAGTTAAGAGCATAAAAACAAGATGTTGCTGCTTTGAGGCAGAAAAGCGATGAAAGCATCAGGTATTCATGAAAATGTCATCAAACTTGTAAGAAGTGTGTCGTAAGACACTTTCTTTGGTTGAAAACACAGAAAACAGGTTTTGTTTAGTAAAATCCACTTTTGGTCTCTCTGCGGGCTGAGAATCAGTTTAAGAGCATGAAAACAAGTAGTTTGCTGCTTTGAGGCAGTAAAGTGATGAAAGCATCAGGCATTCATGCAAATGTCATCAAACTTGTAAGAAGTGTGTCCTAAGACACTTTATTTGGTTCAAAACCCAGAAAAAAGGTTGTGATTAGTAAAATCCACTGTTGGTCTCTTTGCGGGCTGAAAAGCAGTTTAAGAGCATAAAAACAAGATGTTGCTGCTTTGAGAAAGAAAAGCGATGAAAGCATCAGGTATTCATGCAAATGTCATCAAACTTGTAAGAAGTGTGTCCTAAGACACTTTCTTTGGTTGAAAACCCAGAAAAAAGGTTGTTATTCGTAAAATCCACTTTTGGTCTCTCTGCGGGCTGAGAATCAGTTTAAGAGCATGAAAACAAGTAGTTTGCTGCTTTGAGGCAGTAAAGCGATGAAAGCATCAGGTATTCATGCAAATGTCATCAAACTTGTAAGAAGTGTGTCCTAAGACACTTTCTTTGGTTGAAAACCCAGAAAAAAGGTTGTTATTCGTAAAATCCACTTTTGGTCTCTTTGCGGGCTGAAAAGAGCATGAAAACAAGATGTTGCTGCTTTGAGAAAGAAAAGCGATGAAAGCATCAGGTATTCATGCAAATGTCATCAAACTTGTAAGAAGTGTGTCCTAAGACACTTTCTTTGGTTGAAAACACAGAAAACAGGTTTTGTTTAATAAAATCCACTTTTGGTCTCTCTGCGGGCTGAGAATCAGTTTAAGAGCATAAAAACAAGATGTTGCTGCTTTGAGGCAGTAAAGTGATGAAAGCATCAGGTATTCGTGAAAATGTCATCAAACTTGTAAGAAGTGTGTCGTAAGACACTTTCTTTGGTTGAAAACACAGAAAACAGGTTTTGTTTAGTAAAATCCACTTTTGGTCTCTCTGCGGGCTGAGAATCAGTTTAAGAGCATGAAAATAAGTAGTTTGCTGCTTTGAGGCAGTAAAGTGATGAAAGCATCAGGCATTCATGCAAATGTCATCAAACTTGTAAGAAGTGTGTCCTAAGACACTTTATTTGGTTCAAAACCAAGAAAAAAGGTTGTGATTAGTAAAATCCACTGTTGGTCTCTTTTGGCTGAAAAGCAGTTAAGAGCATAAAAACAAGATGTTGCTGCTTTGAGAAAGAAAAGCGATGAAAGCATCAGGTATTCATGAAAATGTCATCAAACCTGTAAGAAGTGTGTCCTAAGACACTTTCTTTGGTTGAAAACACAGAAAACAGGTTTTGTTTAATAAAATCCACTTTTGGTCTCTGCGGGCTGAGAATCAGTTTAAGAGCATAAAAACAAGATGTTGCTGCTTTGAGGCAGTAAAGTGATGAAAGCATCAGGTATTCATGAAAATGTCATCAAACCTGTACAAAGTTTGTCCTAAGACACTTTCTTTGGTTGAAAACCCAGAAAACAGGTTTTGTTTAGTAAAATCCACTTTTGGTCTCTTTGCGGGCTGAAAAGCAGTTTAAGAGCATAAAAACAAGATGTTGCTGCTTTGAGGCAGAAAAGCGATGAAAGCATCAGGTATTCATGAAAATGTCATCAAACTTGTAAGAAGTGTGTCGTAAGACACTTTCTTTGGTTGAAAACACAGAAAACAGGTTTTGTTTAGTAAAATCCACTTTTGGTCTCTCTTCGGGCTGAGAATCAGTTTAAGAGCATGAAAACAAGTAGTTTGCTGCTTTGAGGCAGTAAAGTGATGAAAGCATCAGGCATTCATGCAAATGTCATCAAACTTGTAAGAAGTGTGTCCTAAGACACTTTATTTGGTTCAAAACCCAGAAAAAAGGTTGTGATTAGTAAAATCCACTGTTGGTCTCTTTGCGGGCTGAAAAGCAGTTTAAGAGCATAAAAACAAGATGTTGCTGCTTTGAGGCAGAAAAGCGATGAAAGCATCAGATATTCATGAAAATGTCATCAAACCTGTAAGAAGTGTGTCCTAAGACACTTTCTTTGGTTGAAAACCCAGAAAAAAGGTTGTTATTCGTAAAATCCACTGTTGATCTCTTTGCGGGCTGAAAAGCAGTTTAAGAGCATAAAAACAAGATGTTGCTGCTTTGAGAAAGAAAAGCGATGAAAGCATCAGGTATTCAAATCCACTTTTGGTCTCTTTGGGGGCTGAGAATCAGTTTAAGAGCATAAAAACAAGTAGTTTGCTGCTTTGAGGCAGTAAAGTGATGAAAGCATCAGGTATTAAGAAAATGTCATCAAAAACTTGTAAGAAATAAGTCCTAAGACACTTTCTTTGGTTGAAAACCCAGAAAAAAGGTTGTTATTTGTAAAATCCACTGTTGGTCTCTTTACGGGCTGAAAAGCAGTTTAAGAGCATAAAAACAAGATGTTGCTGCTTTGAGAAAGAAAAGCGATGAAAGCATCAGGTATTCATGAAAATGTCATCAAACCTGTAAGAAGTGTGTCCTAAGACACTTTCTTTGGTTGAAAACACAGAAAACAGGTTTTGTTTAATAAAATCCACTTTTGGTCTCTCTGCGGGCTGAGAATCAGTTTAAGAGCATAAAAACAAGATGTTGCTGCTTTGAGGCAGTAAAGTGATGAAAGCATCAGGTATTCATGAAAATGTCATCAAACTTGTAAGAAGTGTGTCCTAAGACACTTTATTTGGTTCAAAACCCAGAAAAAAGGTTGTGATTAGTAAAATCCACTGTTGGTCTCTTTGCGGGCTGAAAAGCAGTTTAAGAGCATAAAAACAAGATGTTGCTGCTTTGAGGCAGAAAAGCGATGAAAGCATCAGATATTCATGAAAATGTCATCAAACCTGTACAAAGTTTGTCCTAAGACACTTTCTTTGGTTGAAAACCCAGAAAAAAGGTTGTTATTCGTAAAATCCACTGTTGGTCTCTTTGCGGGCTGAGAATCAGTTAAAGAGCATAAAAACAAGATGTTGCTGCTTTGAGGCAGTAAAGTGATGAAAGCATCAGGTATTCATGAAAATGTCATCAAACCTGTACAAAGTTTGTCCTAAGACATTTTTTTTGGTTGAAAACCCAAAAAACAGGTTTTGTTTAGTAAAATCCACTTTTGGTCTCTTTGGGGGCTGAGAATCAGTTTAAGAGCATAAAAACAAGTAGTTTGCTGCTTTGAGGCAGTAAAGTGATGAAAGCATCAGGTATTCATGAAAATGTCATCAAACCTGTAAGAAGTGTGTCCTAAGACACTTTCTTTGGTTGAAAAACCAGAAAACAGGTTTTGTTTAGTAAAATCCACTTTTGGTCTCTCTGCGGGCTGAGAATCAGTTTAAGAGCATAAAAACAAGATGTTGCTGCTTTGAGGCAGTAAAGTGATGAAAGCATCAGGTATTCATGAAAATGTCATCAAACTTGTAAGAAGTGTGTCCTAAGACACTTTATTTGGTTCAAAACCCAGAAAAAAGGTTGTGATTCGTAAAATCCACTTTTGGTCTCTTTGCGGGCTGAAAAGCAGTTTAAGAGCATGAAAACAAGATGTTGCTGCTTTGAGGCAGAAAAGCGATGAAAGCATCAGGTATTCTTGAAAATGTCATCAAACCTGTAAGAAGTGTGTCCTAAGACACTTTATTTGGTTCAAAACCCAGAAAAAAGGTTGTGATTCGTAAAATCCACTTTTGGTCTCTTTATGGCTGAAAAGCAGTTTAAGAGCATAAAAACAAGATGTTGCTGCTTTGAGGCAGAAAAGCGATGAAAGCATCAGGTATTTATGAAAATGTCATCAAACCTGTAAGAAGTGTGTCCTAAGACACTTTCTTTGGTTGAAAACACAGAAAACAGGTTTTGTTTAGTAAAATCCACTTTTGGTCTCTTTGCGGGCTGAAAAGCAGTTTAAGAGCTTAAAAACAAGATGTTGCTGCTTTGAAGCAGAAAAGCGATGAAAGCATCAGGTATTCATGAAAATGTCATCAAACTTGTAAGAAGTTTGTCCTAAGACACTTTCTTTGCTTAAAAAACGAGAAAACAGGTTTTGTTTAATAAAATTCACGTTTGGTCTCTCTGGGGGCTGAGAATCAGTTTAAGAGCATAAAAACAAGATGTTGCTGCTTTGAGGCAGAAAAGCGATGAAAGCATCAGGTATTTATGAAAATGTCATCAAACCTGTAAGAAGTGTGTCCTAAGACACTTTCTTTGGTTGAAAAACCAGAAAAAAGGTTGTGATTCGTAAAATCAACTTTTGGTCTCTTTGCGGGCTGAAAAGCAGTTTAAGAGCATAAAAACAAGATGTTGCTGCTTTGAGGCAGAAAAGCGATGAAAGCATCAGGTATTCATGAAAATGTCATCAAACCTGTAAGAAGTGTGTCCTAAGACACTTTCTTTGGTTGAAAACACAGAAAACAGGTTTTGTTTAGTAAAATCCACTTTTGGTCTCTCTGCGGGCTGAGAATCAGTTTAAGAGCATGAAAACAAGATGTTGCTGCTTTGAGGCAGTAAAGTGATGAAAGCATCAGGCATTCATGCAAATGTCATCAAACTTGTAAGAAGTGTGTCCTAAGACACTTTATTTGGTTCAAAACCAAGAAAAAAGGTTGTGATTAGTAAAATCCACTGTTGGTCTCTTTGCGGGCTGAAAAGCAGTTTAAGAGCATAAAAACAAGATGTTGCTGCTTTGAGAAAGAAAAGCGATGAAAGCATCAGGTATTCATGAAAATGTCATCAAACCTGTAAGAAGTGTGTCCTAAGACACTTTCTTTGGTTGAAAACACAGAAAACAGGTTTTGTTTAATAAAATCCACTTTTGGTCTCTGCGGGCTGAGAATCAGTTTAAGAGCATAAAAACAAGATGTTGCTGCTTTGAGGCAGTAAAGTGATGAAAGCATCAGGTATTCATGAAAATGTCATCAAACCTGTACAAAGTTTGTCCTAAGACACTTTCTTTGGTTGAAAACCCAGAAAACAGGTTTTGTTTAGTAAAATCCACTTTTGGTCTCTTTGCGGGCTGAAAAGCAGTTTAAGAGCATAAAAACAAGATGTTGCTGCTTTGAGGCAGAAAAGCGATGAAAGCATCAGGTATTCATGAAAATGTCATCAAACTTGTAAGAAGTGTGTCGTAAGACACTTTCTTTGGTTGAAAACACAGAAAACAGGTTTTGTTTAGTAAAATCCACTTTTGGTCTCTCTGCGGGCTGAGAATCAGTTTAAGAGCATGAAAACAAGTAGTTTGCTGCTTTGAGGCAGTAAAGTGATGAAAGCATCAGGCATTCATGCAAATGTCATCAAACTTGTAAGAAGTGTGTCCTAAGACACTTTATTTGGTTCAAAACCCAGAAAAAAGGTTGTGATTAGTAAAATCCACTGTTGGTCTCTTTGCGGGCTGAAAAGCAGTTTAAGAGCATAAAAACAAGATGTTGCTGCTTTGAGGCAGAAAAGCGATGAAAGCATCAGATATTCATGAAAATGTCATCAAACCTGTAAGAAGTGTGTCCTAAGACACTTTCTTTGGTTGAAAACACAGAAAAAAGGTTGTTATTCGTAAAATCCACTGTTGATCTCTTTGCGGGCTGAAAAGCAGTTTAAGAGCATAAAAACAAGATGTTGCTGCTTTGAGAAAGAAAAGCGATGAAAGCATCAGGTATTCAAATCCACTTTTGGTCTCTTTGGGGGCTGAGAATCAGTTTAATTTGAGGCAGTAAAGTGATGAAAGCATCAGGTATTAAGAAAATGTCATCAAAAACTTGTAAGAAATAAGTCCTAAGACACTTTCTTTGGTTGAAAACCCAGAAAAAAGGTTGTTATTTGTAAAATCCACTGTTGGTCTCTTTACGGGCTGAAAAGCAGTTTAAGAGCATAAAAACAAGATGTTGCTGCTTTGAGAAAGAAAAGCGATGAAAGCATCAGGTATTCATGAAAATGTCATCAAACCTGTAAGAAGTGTGTCCTAAGACACTTTCTTTGGTTGAAAACACAGAAAACAGGTTTTGTTTAATAAAATCCACTTTTGGTCTCTCTGCGGGCTGAAAAGTTTTTAAAGCATAAAACAAGATGTTGCTGCTTTGAGGCAGAAAAGTGATGAAAGCATCAGGTATTCATGAAAATGTCATCAAACTTGTAAGAAGTGTGTCCTAAGACACTTTCTTTGGTTGAAAACCCAGAAACAGGTTTTGTTTAGTAAAATCCACTTTGGTCTCTTTGCGGGCTGAAAAGCAGTTTAAGAGCATAAAAACAGATGTTGCTGCTTTGAGGCAAAAAGCGATGAAAGCATCAGGTATTCATGAACATGTCATCAAACCTGTAAGAAGTGTGTCCTAAGACACTTTCTTTGGTTGAAAAAACCCAGAAAAAAGGTTGTATTTTAAAATCCACTGTTGGTCTCTCTTGCGGGCTGAGAATCAGTTAAGAGCATAAAACAAGATGTTGCTGCTTTGAGGCAGAAAAGCGATGAAAGCATCAGGTATTCATGAAAATGTCATCAAAACTGTACAAAGTTTGTCCTAAGACACTTTCTTTGGTTGAAAAACCCCAAAAAAAGGTTTTGTTTAGTAAAATCCACTTTTGGTCTTCTTTGGGGGCTNAGAATCAGGTTTAGAGCATAAAAAACAAGATGTTGCTGCTTTGAGGCAGTAAAGTGATGAAAGCATCAGGTATTCATGAAAATGTCATCAAACCTGTAAGAAGTGTTGTCCTAAGACACTTTTGGTTGAAAACCAGAAAACAGGTTTTGTTTAGTAAAATCCACTTTTGGTCTCTCTTGCGGGCTGAGAATCAGTTTAAGAGCATAAAAACAAGATGTTGCTGCTTTGAGGCAGTAAAGTGATGAAAGCATCAGGTATTCATGAAAATGTCATCAAACTTGTAAGAAGTGTGTCCTAAGACACTTTATTTGGTTCAAAACCCAGAAAAAAGGTTGTGATTCGTAAAATCCACTTTTGGTCTCTTTGCGGGTGAAAAAGCAGTTTAAGAGCATGAAAACAAGATGTTGCTGCTTTGAGGCAGAAAAGCGATGAAAGCATCAGGTATTCTTGAAAATGTCATCAAACCTGTAAGAAGTGTGTCCTAAGACACTTTATTTGGTTCAAAACCCAGAAAAAAGGTTGTGATTCGTAAAAATCCACTTTTGGTCTCTTTTGGGCTGAAATCAGTTTAAGAGCATAAAAACAAGATGTTGCTGCTTTGAGGCAGAAAAGCGATGAAAGCATCAGGTATTTATGAAAATGTCATCAAACCTGTAAGAAGTGTGTCCTAAGACACTTTTGGTTGAAAAAAACCAGAAAACAGGTTTTTTAGTAAAATCCACTTTTGGTCTCTTTGCGGGCTGAAAAGCAGTTAAGAGCTTAAAACAAGATGTTGCTGCTTTGAGCAGAAAAGCGATGCAAGCATCAGGTATTCATGAAAATGTCATCAAACTTGTAAGAAGTTTGTCCTAAGACACTTTCTTTTGTTGAAAACCAGAAAACAGGTTTTGTTTAATAAAATCCACTTTGGTCTCTCTGGGGCTGAGAATCAGTTTAAGAGCATAAAAACAAGATGTTGCTGCTTTGAGGCAGAAAAGTGATGAAAGCATCAGCTATTCATGAATATGTCATCAAACCTGTAAGAAGTGTGTCCTAAGACACTTTTTTTTGAAAAACCAGAAAAAAGGTTTTGTTTAGTAAAATCACTTTTGGTCTCTTTTGGGCTGAAAAGCAGTTTAAAGCATAAAAACAAGATGTTGCTGC
This sequence comes from Liparis tanakae, assembly GCA_036178185.1. Taxonomy (NCBI): domain Eukaryota; kingdom Metazoa; phylum Chordata; class Actinopteri; order Perciformes; family Liparidae; genus Liparis; species Liparis tanakae. Next base: position 125,350 of record JAYMGU010000048.1, read on the forward strand.
TTTGAGGCAGAAAAAGATGAAAGCATCAGGTATTCATGAAAATGTCATCAAACCTGTAAAAGTTTGTCCTAAGACACTTTCTTTGGTTGAAAACCCAGAAAACAGGTTTTTTTGTAAAATCCACTTTGGTCTCTTTGCGGGCTGAAAAGCAGTTTAAGAGCATAAAAACAAGATGTTGCTGCTTTGAGGCAGTAAAGTGATGAAAGCATCAGGTATTCATGAAAATGTCATCAAACCTGTAAGAAGTGTGTCCTAAGACACTTTCTTTGGTTGAAAAACCAGAAAACAGGTTTTGTTTAAAAATCCACTTTTGGTCTCTTTGGGCTGAGAATCAGTTTAAGAGCATAAAACAAGATGTTGCTGCTTTGAGGCAGTAAAGTGATGAAAGCATCAGGTATTCATGAAAATGTCATCAAACTTGTAAGAAGTGTGTCGTAAGACACTTTCTTTGGTTGAAAACACAGAAAACAGGTTTTGATTAGTAAAATCCACTTTTGGTCTCTCTGCGGGCTGAGAATCAGTTTAAGAGCATAAAAACAAGATGTTGCTGCTTTGAGGCAGTAAAGTGATGAAAGCATCAGGTATTCATGAAAATGTCATCAAACTTGTAAGAAGTGTGTCCTAAGACACTTTATTTGGTTCAAAACCAGAAAAAAGGTTGTGATTAGTAAAATCCACTGTTGGTCTCTTTGCGGGCTGAAAAGCAGTTTAAGAGCATAAAAACAAGATGTTGCTGCTTTGAGGCAGAAAAGCGATGAAAGCATCAGGTATTCATGAAAATGTCATCAAACCTGTAAGAAGTGTGTCCTAAGACACTTTCTTTGGTTGAAAACACAGAAAACAGGTTTTGTTTAATAAAATCCACTTTTGGTCTCTCTGCGGGCTGAGAATCAGTTAAAGAGCATAAAAACAAGATGTTGCTGCTTTGAGGCAGTAAAGTGATGGAAGCATCAGGTATTCATGAAAATGTCATCAAACCTGTAAAAGTTTGTCCTAAGACACTTTTTTGGTTGAAACCCAAAAACAGGTTTTGTTTAGTAAAATCCACTTTTGGTCTCTTTGGGGGCTGAGAATCAGTTTAAGAGCATAAAAACAAGTTTTTATGCTGCTTTGAGGCAGAAAAGCGATGAAAGCATCAGGTATTCATGAAAATGTCATCAAACTTGTAAGAAGTGTGTCGTAAGACACTTTCGGTTGAAAACCAGAAAACAGGTTTTGTTTAGTAAAATCCACTTTTGGTCTCTCTTGGGCTGAGAATCAGTTTAAGAGCATGAAAACAAGAGTTTGCTGCTTTGAGGCAGTAAAGCGATGAAAGCATCAGGTATTCATGAAAATGTCATCAAACTTGTAAGAAGTGTGTCCTAAGACACTTTATTTGGTTCAAAACCCAGAAAAAAGGTTGTGATTAGTAAAATCCACTGTTGGTCTCTTTGCGGGCTGAAAAGCAGTTTAAGAGCATAAAAACAAGATGTTGCTGCTTTGAGGCAGAAAAGCGATGAAAGCATCAGGTATTCATGAAAATGTCATCAAACCTGTAAGAAGTGTGTCCTAAGACACTTTCTTTGGTTGAAAACACAGAAAAAAGGTTGTTATTCGTAAAATCCACTGTTGGTCTCTTTGCGGGCTGAAAAGCAGTTTAAGAGCATAAAAACAAGATGTTGCTGCTTTGAGTAAAGTGATGAAAGCATCAGGTATTCTTGCTGCTTTGAGGCAGTAAAGTGATGAAAGCATCAGGTATTCATGAAAATGTCATCAAACTTGTAAGAAATGTGTCCTAAGACACTTTCTTTGGTTGAAAACCAGAAAACAGGTTGTTGTTTGTAAAATCCACTTTTGGTCTCTTTACGGGCTGAAAAGCAGTTTAAGAGCATAAAAACAAGATGTTGCTGCTTTGAGGCAGAAAAAGCGATGAAAGCATCAGGTATTCATGAAAATGTCATCAAACCTGTAAGAAGTGTGTCCTAAGACACTTTCTTTGGTTGAAAACCAGAAAACAGGTTTTGTTTAATAAAATCCACTTTTTGGTCTCTCTATGGCTGAAAAGCAGTTTAAGAGCATAAAAACAAGATGTTGCTGCTTTGAGGCAGAAAGCGATGAAAGCATCAGGTATTCATGAAAATGTCATCAAACCTGTAAGAAGTGTGTCCTAAGACACTTTCTTTGGTTGAAAAACCCAGAAAACAGGTTTTGTTTAGTAAAATCCACTTTTGGTCTCTCTTGGGCTGAAATCAGTTTAAGAGCATAAAAACAAGATGGTGCTGCTTTGAGGCAGTAAAGCGATGAAAGCATCAGGTATTCATGAAAATGTCATCAAACCTGTAAGAAGTGTGTCCTAAGACACTTTCTTTGGTTGAAAAACCCAGAAAAAAGGTTGTGATTAGTAAAATCCACTGTTGGTCTCTTTGCGGGCTGAAAAGCAGTTTAAGAGCATAAAAACAAGATGTTGCTGCTTTGAGGCAGAAAAGCGATGAAAGCATCAGATATTCATGAAAATGTCATCAAACCTGTACAAAGTTTGTCCTAAGACACTTTCTTTGGTTGAAAACCCAGAAAAAGGTTGTTATTCGTAAAATCCACTGTTGGTCTCTTTGCGGGCTGAGAATCAGTTTAAGAGCATAAAAACAAGATGTTGCTGCTTTGAGGCAGTAAAGTGATGAAAGCATCAGGTATTCATGAAAATGTCATCAAACCTGTAAGAAGTTTGTCCTAAGACACTTTCTTTGGTTGAAAACACAGAAAACAGGTTTTGTTTAGTAAAATCCACTTTTGGTCTCTTTTCGGGCTGAAAAGCAGTTTAAGAGCATAAAAACAAGATGTTGCTGCTTTGAGGCAGTAAAGTGATGAAAGCATCAGGTATTCATGAAAATGTCATCAAACTTGTAAGAAGTGTGTCCTAAGACACTTTATTTGGTTCAAAACCCAGAGAAAAGGTTGTGTTTAGTAAAATCCACTTTTGGTCTCTTTATGGCTGAAAAGCAGTTTAAGAGCATGAAAACAAGATGTTGCTGCTTTGAGGCAGAAAAGCGATGAAAGCATCAGGTATTCATGAAAATGTCATCAAACCTGTAAGAAGTGTGTCCTAAGACACTTTATTTGGTTCAAAACCCAGAAAAAGGTTGTGATTAGTAAAATCCACTTTGGTCTTTTTGCGGGCTGAAAAGCAGTTTAAGAGCTTAAAAACAAGATGTTGCTGCTTTGAGGCAGAAAAGCGATGAAAGCATCAGGTATTCATGAAAATGTCATCAAACCTGTAAGAAGTGTGTCCTAAGACACTTTGGTTGAAAAACAGAAAACAGGTTTGTTTATAAAATCCACTTTTGGTCTCTTTGCGCGGCTGAAATCAGTTTAAGAGCATAAAAACAAGATGTTGCTGCTTTGAAGCAGAAAAGCGATGAAAGCATCAGGTATTCATGAAAATGTCATCAAACTTGTAAGAAGTTTGTCCTAAGACACTTTTTTTGGAAAAACCAGAAAAGGTTTTGTTTAGTAAAATCCACTTTTGGTCTTTGGGGCTGAAATCAGTTTAAGAGCATAAAACAAGATGTTGCTGCTTTGGCAGAAAAATATGAAAGCATCAGGTATTCATGAAAATGTCATCAAACCTGTAAGAAGTGTGTCCTAAGACACTTTCTTTGGTTGAAAACCCAGAAAACAGGTTTTGTTTAGTTAAATCCACTTTTGGTCTCTTTGCGGGCTGAGAATCAGTTTAAGAGCATAAAAACAAGATGTTGCTGCTTTGAGGCAGTAAAGTGATGAAAGCATCAGGTATTCATGAAAATGTCATCAAACCTGTACAAAGTTTGTCCTAAGACACTTTATTTGGTTGAAAAACCCAGAAAACAGGTTTTGTTTAAAAAATCCACTTTTGGTCTCTCTTGCGGGCTGAGAATCAGTTTAAGAGCATAAAACAAGATGTTGCTGCTTTGAGGCAGTAAAGTGATGAAAGCATCAGGTATTCATGAAAATGTCATCAAACCTGTAAGAAGTGTGTCCTAAACTTTATTTGGTTCAAAAACCAGAAAAAAGGTTTTGTTTAGTAAAATCCACTTTTGGTCTTTGCGGGCTGAAAAGCAGTTTAAGAGCATAAAACAAGATGTTGCTGCTTTGAGGCAGAAAAGCGATGAAAGCATCAGGTATTCATGAAAATGTCATCAAACCTGTAAGTGTGTCCTAAGACACTTTCTTTGGTTGAAAACCAGAAAAAAGGTTTTTGTTTAGTAAAATCCACTTTTGGTCTCTTTGCGGGCTGAGAATCAGTTTAAGAGCATAAAACAAGATGTTGCTGCTTTGAGGCAGAAAGTGATGAAAGCATCAGGTATTCATGAAAATGTCATCAAACCTGTACAGAAGTTTGTCCTAAGACACTTTCTTTGGTTGAAAACCCAGAAAACAGGTTTTGTTTAGTAAAATCCACTTTTGGTCTCTTTGCGGGCTGAGAATCAGTTTAAGAGCATAAAACAAGATGTTGCTGCTTTGAGGCAGTAAAGTGATGAAAGCATCAGGTATTCATGAAAATGTCATCAAACCTGTAAGAAGTGTGTCCTAAGACACTTTCTTTGGTTGAAAAAACCCAGAAACAGGTTTTGTTTAGTAAAATCCACTTTTGGTCTCTGCGGGCTGAGAATCAGTTTAAGAGCATAAAACAAGATGTTGCTGCTTTGAGGCAGTAAAGTGATGAAAGCATCAGGTATTCATGAAAATGTCATCAAACCTGTAAGAAGTGTGTCCTAAGACACTTTCTTTGGTTGAAAAAACCCAGAAAAAGGTTTTTTTAGTAAAATCCACTTTGGTCTTTGCGGGCTGAAAAGCAGTTTAAGAGCATAAAAACAAGATGTTGCTGCTTTGAGGCAGAAAAGCGATGAAAGCATCAGGTATTCATGAAAATGTCATCAAACCTGTAAGAAGTGTGTCCTAAGACACTTTCTTTGGTTTAAAAAACCAGAAAACAGGTTTTGTTTAGTAAAATCCACTTTTGGTCTCTCGGCGGGCTGAGAATCAGTTTAAGAGCATAAAAACAAGATGTTGCTGCTTTGAGGCAGTAAAGTGATGAAAGCATCAGGTATTCATGAAAATGTCATCAAACCTGTAAGAAGTGTGTCCTAAGACACTTTCTTTGGTTGAAAACCCAGAAAAAAGGTTGTGATTGTAAAATCCACTTTTGGTCTCTCTTTGGGCTGAAAACAGTTTAAGAGCATAAAACAAGATGTTGCTGCTTTGAGGCAGTAAAGCGATGAAAGCATCAGGTATTCATGAAAATGTCATCAAACCTGTAAGAAGTTGTCCTAAGACACTTTCTTTGGTTCAAACCCAGAAAAAGGTTGTGTTTAGTAAAATCCACTTTTGGTCTCTTGGCTGGGCTGAAAATCAGTTTAAGAGCATAAAAACAAGATGTTGCTGCTTTGAGGCAGTAAAGCGATGAAAGCATCAGGTATTCATGAAAATGTCATCAAACCTGTAAGAAGTGTGTCCTAAGACACTTTCTTTGGTTCAAACCCAGAAAAAGGTTTGTTTAGTAAAATCCACTTTTGGTCTCTTTGCGGGCTGAAAAGCAGTTTAAGAGCATAAAAACAAGATGTTGCTGCTTTGAGGCAAAAAAGCGATGAAAGCATCAGGTATTCATGAAAATGTCATCAAACCTGTAAGAAGTGTGTCCTAAGACACTTTCTTTGGTTGAAAACCAGAAAACAGGTTTTGTTTAGTAAAATCCACTTTTGGTCTCTTTGCGGGCTGAAAATCAGTTTAAGAGCATAAAACAAGATGTTGCTGCTTTGAGGCAGAAAAGCGATGAAAGCATCAGGTATTTATGAAAATGTCATCAAACCTGTAAGAAGTGTGTCCTAAGACACTTTCTTTGGTTGAAAAACCAGAAAAAAGGTTTGTTTAGTAAAATCCACTTTTTGGTCTCTTTGCGGGCTGAAAACAGTTTAAGAGCATAAAAACAAGATGTTGCTGCTTTGAGGCAGTAAAGCGATGAAAGCATCAGGTATTCATGAAAATGTCATCAAACCTGTAAGAAGTGTGTCCTAAGACACTTTCTTTGTGAAAAACCCAGAAAAAGGTTTGTTTAGTAAAATCCACTTTTGGTCTCTTGGGCTGAGAATCAGTTTAAGAGCATAAAAACAAGATGTTGCTGCTTTGAGGCAGAAAAGCGATGAAAGCATCAGGTATTCATGAAAATGTCATCAAACTGTAAGAAGTGTGTCCTAAGACACTTTTTTGGTGAAAAAAAAACAGGTTTTGTTTAATAAAATCCACTTTTGGTCTCTCTGCGGGCTGAGAATCAGTTTAAGAGCATAAAAACAAGATGTTGCTGCTTTGAGGCAGAAAAAGATGAAAGCATCAGGTATTCATGAAAATGTCATCAAACCTGTAAGAAAGTGTCCTAAGACACTTTATTTGGTTAAAAACCCAGAAAAAAGGTTTTGATTCGTAAAAATCCACTTTTGGTCTCTTTGCGGCTGAAAAAGCAGTTTAAGAGCATAAAAACAAGATGTTGCTGCTTTGAGGCAGAAAAGTGATGAAAGCATCAGGTATTCATGAAAATGTCATCAAACCTGTAAGAAGTGTGTCCTAAGACACTTTCTTTGGTTGAAAACCAGAAAAAGGTTTTGTTTAGTAAAATCCACTTTTGGTCTCTTTGGGGCTGAATCAGTTTAAGAGCATAAAACAAGATGTTGCTGCTTTGAGGCAGAAAAAGGATGAAAGCATCAGGTATTCATGAAAATGTCATCAAACCTGTAAGAGTGTGTCCTAAGACACTTTATTTGGTTCAAAACCCAGAAAAAGGTTGTGATTCGTAAAATCCACTTTTGGTCTCTTTGGGCTGAAAAGCAGTTTAAGAGCATAAAACAAGATGTTGCTGCTTTGAGGCAGAAAAAGCGATGAAAGCATCAGGTATTCATGAAAATGTCATCAAACCTGTAAGAAGTGTGTCCTAAGACACTTTTGGTTGAAAAACCCAGAAAAAGGTTTTGTTTAGTAAAATCCACTTTTGGTCTCTTCTGCGGGCTGAAAAGCAGTTTAAGAGCATAAAAACAAGATGTTGCTGCTTTGAGGCAGTAAAGCGATGAAAGCATCAGGTATTCATGAAAATGTCATCAAACTTGTAAGAAGTGTGTCCTAAGACACTTTCTTTGGTTCAAAACCAGAAAAAAGGTTTGTTTAGTAAAATCCACTTTTGGTCTCTTTCGGGCTGAGAATCAGTTTAAGAGCATAAAACAAGATGTTGCTGCTTTGAGGCAGTAAAGTGATGAAAGCATCAGGTATTCATGAAAATGTCATCAAACCTGTAGAAGTGTGTCCTAAGACACTTTCTTTGGTTGAAAAACCCAGAAAAAGGTTTGTTTAGTAAAATCCACTTTTTGGTCTCTTTGCGGGCTGAAATCAGTTTAAGAGCATAAAAACAAGATGTTGCTGCTTTGAGGCAGAAAAGCGATGAAAGCATCAGGTATTCATGAAAATGTCATCAAACCTGCAAGAAGTCTGCCCCAAGACACCTTCTTTGCTTGAAAACCAGAAAACAGGTTTTGTTTAAAAAATCCACTTTTGGTCTCTTCGGGCTGAGAATCAGTTTAAGAGCATAAAAACAAGATGTTGCTGCTTTGAGGCAGTAAAGTGATGAAAGCATCAGGTATTCATGAAAATGTTATCAAACCTGTAAGAAGTTTGTGTCCTAGACAACTTTTTTGGTTGAAAAACCAGAAAACAGGTTTTGTTTAGTAAAATCCACTTTTTGGTCTCTGCGGGCTGAGAATCAGTTTAAGAATAAAACAAGATGTTGCTGCTTTTGAGGCAGAAAAAGTGATGAAAGCATCAGGTATTCATGAAAATGTCATCAAACCTGTAAGAAGTGTGTCCTAAGACACTTTTGGTTGAAAACCAGAAAACAGGTTTTGTTTAGTAAAATCCACTTTTGGTCTCTCTGCGGGCTGAAAAGCAGTTTAAGATATAAAACAAGATGTTGCTGCTTTGAGGCAGAAAAGCGATGAAAGCATCAGGTATTCATGAAAATGTCATCAAACCTGTAAGTGTGTCCTAAGACACTTTCTTTGGTTGAAAACCAGAAAACAGGTTTTGTTTAATAAAATCCACTTTTGGTCTCTTTGCGGGCTGAAAAGCAGTTTAAGAGCATATGAAAACAAGATGTTGCTGCTTTGAGGCAGTAAAGTGATGAAAGCATCAGGTATTCATGAAAATGTCATCAAACCTGTAAGAAGTGTGTCCTAAGACACTTGTTTTGGTTGAAAACCCAGAAAACAGGTTTTGTTTAGTAAAATCCACTTTTGGTCTCTCTGCGGGCTGAGAATCAGTTTAAGAGCATAAAAACAAGATGTTGCTGCTTTGAGGCAGTAAAGTGATGAAAGCATCAGGTATTCATGAAAATGTCATCAAACTTGTAAGAAGTGTGTCCTAAGACACTTTATTTGGTTCAAAAAACCCAGAAAAAGGTTGTGATTAGTAAAATCCACTTTGGTCTCTCTTTGCGGGCTGAAAAGCAGTTTAAGAGCATAAAACAAGATGTTGCTGCTTTGAGGCAGTAAAGTGATGAAAGCATCAGGTATTCATGAAAATGTCATCAAACCTGTACAAAGTGTGTCCTAAGACACTTTCTTTGGTTCAAAACCCAGAAAAAGGTTGTGTTTAGTAAAATCCACTTTTGGTCTCTTTGCGGGCTGAAAAGCAGTTTAAGAGCATGAAAACAAGATGTTGCTGCTTTGAGGCAGAAAAGCGATGAAAGCATCAGGTATTCTTGAAAATGTCATCAAACCTGTAAGAAGTGTGTCCTAAGACACTTTATTTGGTTCAAAACCCAGAAAAAAGGTTGTTATTCGTAAAATCCACTTTTGGTCTCTTTTGGGGCTGAAAAGCAGTTTAAGAGCATAAAAACAAGATGTTGCTGCTTTGAGAAAGAAAAGCGATGAAAGCATCAGGTATTCATGAAAATGTCATCAAACCTGTAAGAAGTGTGTCCTAAGACACTTTCTTTGGTTGAAAACACAGAAAACAGGTTTTGTTTAATAAAATTCACGTTTGGTCTCTCTGCGGGCTGAGAATCAGTTTAAGAGCATAAAAACAAGATGTTGCTGCTTTGAGGCAGTAAAGTGATGAAAGCATCAGGTATTCATGATAATGTCATCAAACCTGTAAGAAGTGTGTCCTAAGACACTTTATTTGGTTCAAAACCCAGAAAAAAGGTTGTGATTCGTAAAATCCACTTTTGGTCTCTTTTTTCGGGCTGAAAATCAGTTTAAGAGCATAAAAACAAGATGTTGCTGCTTTGAGGCAGTAAAGTGATGAAAGCATCAGGTATTCATGAAAATGTCATCAAACCTGTACAAAGTGTGTCCTAAGACACTTTCTTTGGTTCAAAACCCAGAAAAAAGGTTGTGTTTAGTAAAATCCACTTTTGGTCTCTTTGCGGGCTGAAAAGCAGTTTAAGAGCATAAAAACAAGATGTTGCTGCTTTGAGAAAGAAAAGCGATGAAAGCATCAGGTATTCATGAAAATGTCATCAAACCTGTAAGAAGTGTGTCCTAAGACACTTTCTTTGGTTGAAAACACAGAAAACAGGTTTTGTTTAATAAAATCCACTTTTGGTTTCTCTGCGGTTTGAAAATCAGTTTAAGAGCATAAAAACAAGATGTTGCTGCTTTGAGGCAGAAAAGCGATGAAAGCATCAGGTATTTATGAAAATGTCATCAAACCTGTAAGAAGTGTGTAAGACACTTTCTTTGGTTGAAAAACCAGAAAACAGGTTTTGTTTAGTAAAATCCACTTTTGGTCTCTCTGCGGGCTGAGAATCAGTTTAAGAGCATAAAAACAAGATGTTGCTGCTTTGAGGCAGTAAAGTGATGAAAGCATCAGGTATTCATGAAAATGTCATCAAACCTGTAAGAAGTGTGTCCTAAGACACTTTCTTTGGTTGAAAAACCAGAAAACAGGTTTTGTTTAGTAAAATCCACTTTTGGTCTCTGCGGGCTGAGAATCAGTTTAAGAGCATAAAAACAAGATGTTGCTGCTTTGAGGCAGAAAAGCGATGAAAGCATCAGGTATTCATGAAAATGTCATCAAACCTGTAAGAAGTGTGTCCTAAGACACTTTCTTTGGTTGAAAACACAGAAAACAGGTTTTGTTTAATAAAATCCACTTTTGGTCTCTGCGGGCTGAGAATCAGTTTAAGAGCATAAAAACAAGATGTTGCTGCTTTGAGAAAGAAAAGCGATGAAAGCATCAGGTATTCATGAAAATGTCATCAAACCTGTAAGAAGTGTGTCCTAAGACACTTTCTTTGGTTGAAAAACCAGAAAACAGGTTTTGTTTAGTAAAATCCACTTTTGGTCTCTCTGCGGGCTGAGAATCAGTTTAAGAGCATAAAAACAAGATGTTGCTGCTTTGAGGCAGTAAAGTGATGAAAGCATCAGGTATTCATGAAAATGTCATCAAACTTGTAAGAAGTGTGTCCTAAGACACTTTATTTGGTTCAAAACCCAGAAAAAAGGTTGTGATTCGTAAAATCCACTTTTGGTCTCTTTGCGGGCTGAAAAGCAGTTTAAGAGCATAAAAACAAGATGTTGCTGCTTTGAGGCAGTAAAGTGATGAAAGCATCAGGTATTCATGAAAATGTCATCAAACCTGTACAAAGTGTGTCCTAAGACACTTTCTTTGGTTCAAAACCCAGAAAAAAGGTTGTGTTTAGTAAAATCCACTTTTGGTCTCTTTGCGGGCTGAAAAGCAGTTTAAGAGCATGAAAACAAGATGTTGCTGCTTTGAGGCAGAAAAGCGATGAAAGCATCAGGTATTCTTGAAAATGTCATCAAACCTGTAAGAAGTGTGTCCTAAGACACTTTATTTGGTTCAAAACCCAGAAAAAAGGTTGTTATTCGTAAAATCCACTTTTGGTCTCTTTGCGTGCTGAAAAGCAGTTTAAGAGCATAAAAACAAGATGTTGCTGCTTTGAGAAAGAAAAGCGATGAAAGCATCAGGTATTCATGAAAATGTCATCAAACCTGTAAGAAGTGTGTCCTAAGACACTTTCTTTGGTTGAAAACACAGAAAACAGGTTTTGTTTAGTAAAATCCACTTTTGGTCTCTCTGCGGGCTGAGAATCAGTTTAAGAGCATAAAAACAAGATGTTGCTGCTTTGAGGCAGTAAAGTGATGAAAGCATCAGGTATTCATGATAATGTCATCAAACTTGTAAGAAGTGTGTCCTAAGACACTTTATTTGGTTCAAAACCCAGAAAAAAGGTTGTGATTCGTAAAATCCACTTTTGGTCTCTTTGCGGGCTGAAAAGCAGTTTAAGAGCATAAAAACAAGATGTTGCTGCTTTGAGGCAGTAAAGTGATGAAAGCATCAGGTATTCATGAAAATGTCATCAAACCTGTACAAAGTGTGTCCTAAGACACTTTCTTTGGTTCAAAACCCAGAAAAAAGGTTGTGTTTAGTAAAATCCACTTTTGGTCTCTTTGCGGGCTGAAAAGCAGTTTAAGAGCATAAAAACAAGATGTTGCTGCTTTGAGAAAGAAAAGCGATGAAAGCATCAGGTATTCATGAAAATGTCATCAAACCTGTAAGAAGTGTGTCCTAAGACACTTTCTTTGGTTGAAAACACAGAAAACAGGTTTTGTTTAATAAAATCCACTTTTGGTTTCTCTGCGGGCTGAAAATCAGTTTAAGAGCATAAAAACAAGATGTTGCTGCTTTGAGGCAGAAAAGCGATGAAAGCATCAGGTATTCATGAAAATGTCATCAAACCTGTAAGAAGTGTCCTAAGACACTTTCTTTGGTTGAAAAACCAGAAAACAGGTTTTGTTTAGTAAAATCCACTTTTGGTCTCTCTGCGGGCTGAGAATCAGTTTAAGAGCATAAAAACAAGATGTTGCTGCTTTGAGGCAGTAAAGTGATGAAAGCATCAGGTATTCATGAAAATGTCATCAAACCTGTAAGAAGTGTGTCCTAAGACACTTTCTTTGGTTTGAAAAACCAGAAAACAGGTTTTGTTTAGTAAAATCCACTTTTGGTCTCTCTGCGGGCTGAGAATCAGTTTAAGAGCATAAAAACAAGATGTTGCTGCTTTGAGGCAGAAAAGCGATGAAAGCATCAGGTATTCATGAAAATGTCATCAAACCTGTAAGAAGTGTGTCCTAAGACACTTTCTTTGGTTGAAAACACAGAAAACAGGTTTTGTTTAATAAAATCCACTTTTGGTCTCTCTGCGGGCTGAGAATCAGTTTAAGAGCATAAAAACAAGATGTTGCTGCTTTGAGGCAGAAAAGCGATGAAAGCATCAGGTATTCATGAAAATGTCATCAAACCTGTAAGAAGTGTGTCCTAAGACACTTTCTTTGGTTGAAAAACCAGAAAACAGGTTTTGTTTAGTAAAATCCACTTTTGGTCTCTCTGCGGGCTGAGAATCAGTTTAAGAGCATAAAAACAAGATGTTGCTGCTTTGAGGCAGTAAAGTGATGAAAGCATCAGGTATTCATGAAAATGTCATCAAACCTGTAAGAAGTGTGTCCTAAGACACTTTATTTGGTTCAAAACCCAGAAAAAAGGTTGTGATTCGTAAAATCCACTTTTGGTCTCTTTGCGGGCTGAAAAGCAGTTTAAGAGCATAAAAACAAGATGTTGCTGCTTTGAGGCAGTAAAGTGATGAAAGCATCAGGTATTCATGAAAATGTCATCAAACCTGTACAAAGTTTGTCCTAAGACACTTTCTTTGGTTGAAAACCCAGAAAAAAGGTTTTGTTTAGTAAAATCCACTTTTGGTCTCTTTTGGGCTGAAAAGCAGTTTAAGAGCATAAAACAAGATGTTGCTGCTTTGAGGCAGTAAAGTGAAAGCATCAGGTATTCATGAAAATGTCATCAAACCTGTAAGAAGTGTGTCCTAAGACACTTTCTTTGGTTCAAACCCAGAAAAAAGGTTGTTATTCGTAAAATCCACTTTTGGTCTCTTTGCGTGAAAAGCAGTTTAAGAGCATAAAAACAAGATGTTGCTGCTTTTGAGGCAGAAAAAGCGATGAAAGCATCAGGTATTCATGAAAATGTCATCAAACCTGTAAGAAGTGTGTCCTAAGACACTTTCTTTGGTTGAAAAAAACCAGAAAACAGGTTTTGTTTATAAAATCCACTTTTGGTCTCTCTGCGGGCTGAGAATCAGTTAAAGAGCAAAAACAAGATGTTGCTGCTTTGAGGCAGTAAAGTGATGAAAGCATCAGGTATTCATGAAAATGTCATCAAACCTGTAGAAGTGTGTCCTAAGACACTTTCTTTGGTTGAAAACCAGAAAACAGGTTTTTTTTAAAATCCACTTTTGGTCTTTTGCGGGCTGAAAATCGTTTAAGAGCATAAAACAAGATGTTGCTGCTTTGAGGCAGTAAAGTGATGAAAGCATCAGGTATTCATGAAAATGTCATCAAACCTGTACAAAGTTTGTCCTAGGACACTTTCTTTGGTTGAAAAACCCAGAAAACAGGTTTTGTTTAGTAAAATCCACTTTGGTCTCTTTGCGGGCTGAAATCAGTTTAAGAGCATAAAAACAAGATGTTGCTGCTTTGAGGCAGTAAAGTGATGAAAGCATCAGGTATTCATGAAAATGTCATCAAACCTGTAAGAAGTGTGTCCTAAGACACTTTCTTTGGTTGAAAAACCAGAAAAAGGTTTTTTAGTAAAATCCACTTTTGGTCTCTCTGCGGGCTGAAAATCAGTTTAAGCATAAAACAAGATGTTGCTGCTTTGAGGCAGAAAAAAGATGAAAGCATCAGGTATTCATGAAAATGTCATCAAACCTGTAAGAAGTGTGTCCTCCTAAAGACACTTTCTTTGGTTGAAAACCCAGAAAACAGGTTTTGTTTAATAAAATCCACTTTTGGTCTCTCTCTGCGGGCTGAGAATCAGTTTAAGAGCATAAAAACAAGATGTTGCTGCTTTGAGGCAGTAAAGTGATGAAAGCATCAGGTATTCATGAAAATGTCATCAAACCTGTAAGAAGTGTGTCCTAAGACACTTTCTTTGGTTGAAAAACCAGAAAAAAGGTTTGTTTAGTAAAATCCACTTTTGGTCTCTCTGCGGGCTGAGAATCAGTTTAAGAGCATAAAAACAAGATGTTGCTGCTTTGAGGCAGAAAAAGCGATGAAAGCATCAGGTATTCATGAAAATGTGTCATCAAACCTGTAAGAAGTGTGTCCTAAGACACTTTGCTGAAAAAACCAGAAAACAGGTTTTGTTTAGTAAAATCCACTTTTGGTCTCTTTGCGGGCTGAAACAGTTAAGTGCATAAAAACAAGATGTTGCTGCTTTGAGAAAGAAAAGCGATGAAAGCATCAGGTATTCATGAAAATGTCATCAAACCTGTAAGAAGTGTGTCCTAAGACACTTTCTTTGGTTGAAAAACCAGAAAACAGGTTTTGTTTAGTAAAATCCACTTTTGGTCTCTCTGCGGGCTGAGAATCAGTTTAAAGCATAAAAACAAGATGTTGCTGCTTTGAGGCAGTAAAGTGATGAAAGCATCAGGTATTCATGAAAATGTCATCAAACTTGTAAGAAGTGTGTCCTAAGACACTTTATTTGGTTCAAAACCCAGAAAAAAGGTTGTGATTCGTAAAATCCACTTTTGGTCTCTTTGCGGGCTGAAAAGCAGTTTAAGAGCATAAAAACAAGATGTTGCTGCTTTGAGACAGTAAAGTGATGAAAGCATCAGGTATTCATGAAAATGTCATCAAACCTGTAAGAAGTGTGTCCTAAGACACTTTCTTTGGTTGAAAAACCAGAAAACAGGTTTTGTTTAGTAAAATCCACTTTTGGTCTCTCTGCGGGCTGAGAATCAGTTTAAGAGCATAAAAACAAGATGTTGCTGCTTTGAGGCAGTAAAGTGATGAAAGCATCAGGTATTCATGAAAATGTCATCAAACCTGTAAGAAGTGTGTCCTAAGACACTTTATTTGGTTGAAAAAACAGAAAAACAGGTTTTTTTTAGTAAAATCCACTTTTGGTCTCTTTTGCTGAAAAGGTTTAAGAGCATAAAAAACAAGATGTTGATGCTTTGAGGCAGAAAAGCGATGAAAGCATCAGGTATTTATGAAAATGTCATCAAACCTGTAAGAAGTGTGTCCTAAGACACTTTCTTTGGTTCAAAAACAGAAAACAGGTTTGTTTAGTAAAATCCACTTTTTGGTTTCTCTGCGGGCTGAGAATCAGTTTAAGAGCATAAAAACAAGATGTTGCTGCTTTGAGGCAGTAAAGTGATGAAAGCATCAGGTATTCATGAAAATGTCATCAAACCTGTAAGAAGTGTGTCCTAAAACACTTTATTTGGTTCAAAAAAAAAAAGGGTTGTGTTTAAAATCCACTTTTGGTCTCTTTTTGGGCTGAAAAATCAGTTTAAGAGCATAAAAACAAGATGTTGCTGCTTTGAGGCAGTAAAAAGTGATGAAAGCATCAGGTATTCATGAAAATGTCATCAAACCTGTAAGAAGTGTGTCCTAAGACACTTTCTTTAGTTGAAAACCCAGAAAAAGGTTTGTTTAGTAAAATCCACTTTTTGGGTCTCTTTGCGGCCTGAAAAGCAGTTTAAGAGCATAAAAACAAGATGTTGCTGCTTTGAGAAAGAAAAGTGATGAAAGCATCAGGTATTCATGAAAATGTCATCAAACCTGTAAGAAGTGTGTCCTAAGACACTTTCTTTGGTTGAAAAAACAGAAAACAGGTTTTGTTTAATAAAATCCACTTTTGGTCTCTCTGGGTTTGAAAATCAGTTTAAGAGCATAAAACAAGATGTTGCTGCTTTGAGGCAGTAAAGTGATGAAAGCATCAGGTATTCATGAAAATGTTATCAAACCTGTACAAAGTGTGTCCTAAGACACTTTCTTTGGTTCAAAACCCAGAAAACAGGTTGTGTTTAGTAAAATCCACTTTTTGGTCTCTTTGCGGGCCGAAAAGCAGTTTAAGAGCATAAAACAAGATGTTGCTGCTTTGAGGCAGTAAAGCGATGAAAGCATCAGGTATTCATGAAAATGTCATCAAACCTGTAAGCAGTGTGTCCTAAGACACTTACTTTGGTGAAAACACAGAAAACAGGTTTTGTTATAAAATCCACTTTTGGTCCTCTGGGCTGAGAATCAGTTTAAGAGCATAAAAACAAGATGTTGCTGCTTTGAGGCAGAAAAGTGATGAAAGCATCAGGTATTCATGAAAATGTCATCAAACCTGTAAGAAGTGTGTCCTAAGACACTTTCTTTGGTTGAAAACCAGAAAACAGGTTTTTTTAATAAAATCCACTTTTGGTCTCTTCTGGGCTGAAATCAGTTTAAGAGCATAAAACAAGATGTTGCTTGAGGCAGTAAAGTGATGAAAGCATCAGGTATTCATGAAAATGTCATCAAACCTGTAAGAAGTGTGTCCTAAGACACTTTCTTTGGTTGAAAACCAGAAAAACAGGTTTTGTTTAGTAAAATCCACTTTTTGGTCTCTCTGCGGGCTGAAATCAGTTTAAGACATAAAAACAAGATGTTGCTGCTTTGAGGCAGAAAAGCGATGAAAGCATCAGGTATTTATGAAAATGTCATCAAACCTGTAAGAAGTGTGTCCTAAGACACTTTTTTGAAAAACCCAGAAAACAGGTTTGTTTTAAAAATCCACTTTGGTTCTCTTTGCGCTGAAAATCAGTTTAAGAGCATAAAACAAGATGTTGCTGCTTTGAGGCAGTAAAGTGATGAAAGCATCAGGTATTCATGAAAATGTCATCAAACCTGTAAGAAGTGTGTCCTAAGACACTTTTGGTTGAAAAACCCAGAAAAACAGGTTTTGTTTAGTAAAATCCACTTTTGGTCTCTTTGCGGGCTGAAATCAGTTTAAGAGCATAAAACAAGATGTTGCTGCTTTGAGGCAGAAAAGCGATGAAAGCATCAGGTATTCTTGAAAATGTCATCAAACCTGTAAGAAGTGTGTCCTAAGACACTTTTTTGGTTGAAAACCAGAAAACAGGTTTTGTTTAATAAAATCCACTTTTCTCTCTGCGGGCTGAGAATCAGTTTAAGAGCATAAAAACAAGATGTTGCTGCTTTGAGGCAGTAAAGTGATGAAAGCATCAGGTATTCATGAAAATGTCATCAAACCAAAAGGGTAAGA
>JAYMGU010000048.1:142973-161232 GCA_036178185.1 Liparis tanakae
AACCAACAAAGTGTCTTTTAGGACACACTTCTTACAGGTTTGATGACATTTTCATGAATACCCGATGCTTTCATCTCTTTTCTGCCTCAAAGCAGCAACATCTTGTTTTTATGCTCTTAAACTGATTCTCAGCCCGCAGAGAGACCAAAAGTGGATTTTATTAAACAAAACCTGTTTTCTGTGTTTTCAACCAAAGAAAGTGTCTTAGGACACACTTCTTACAGGTTTGATGACATTTTCATGAATACCTGATGCTTTCATCGCTTTTTCTGCCTCAAAGCAGCAACATCTTGTTTTTATGCTCTTTAAACTGATTTTCAGCCCGCAGAGAGACCAAAAGTGGATTTTACTAAACACAACCTTTTTCTGGTTTTGAACCAAAGAAAGTGTCTTAGGACACACTTCTTACAGGTTTGATGACATTTTCATGAATACCTGATGCTTTCATCACTTTACTGCCTCAAAGCAGCAACATCTTGTTTTTATGCTCTTAAACTGCTTTTCAGCCCGAAAAGAGACCAAAAGTGGATTTTACTAAACACAACCTTTTCTCTGGGTTTTGAACCAAATAAAGTGTTTTAGGACACACTTCTTACAAGTTTGATGACATTTTCATGAATACCTGATGCTTTCATCACTTTACTGCCTCAAAGCAGCAACATCTTGTTTTTATGTTTTTAAACTGATTCTCAGCCCGCAGAGAGACCAAAAGTGGATTTTACTAAACAAAACCTGTTTTCTGTTTTTTTCAACCAAAGAAAGTGTCTTAGGACACACTTCTTACAGGTTTGATGACATTTTCATGAATACCTGATGCTTTCATCACTTTACTGCCTCAAAGCAGCAACATCTTGTTTTTATGCTCTTAAACTGATTCTCAGCCCGCAAAGAGACCAAAAGTGGATTTTATTAAACAAAACCTGTTTTCTGTGTTTTCAACCAAAGAAAGTGTCTTAGGACACACTTCTTACAGGTTTGATGACATTTTCATGAATACCTGATGCTTTCATCGCTTTTCTGCTTCAAAGCAGCAACATCTTGTTTTTATGCTCTTAAACTGATTTTCAGCCCGCAGAGAAACCAAAAGTGGATTTTACTAAAAAAAACCTGTTTTCTGTTTTTTCAACCAAAGAAAGTGTCTTAGGACACACTTCTTACAGGTTTGATGACATTTTCATGAATACCTGATGCTTTCATCACTTTACTGCCTCAAAGCAGCAACATCTGTTTTTTATGCTCTTAAACTGATTTTCAGCACGCAGAGAGACCAAAAGTGGATTTTACTAAACACAACCTTTTTTCTGGGTTTTCAACCAAAGAAAGTGTCTTAGGACAAACTTCTTACAAGTTTGATGACATTTTCATGAATACCTGATGCTTTCATCGCTTTTCTGCTTCAAAGCAGCAACATCTTGTTTTTAAGCTCTTAAACTGCTTTTCAGCCCGCAAAGAGACCAAAAGTGGATTTTACTAAACAAAACCTGTTTTCTGGTTTTCAACCAAAGAAAGTGTCTTAGGACAAACTTTGTACAGGTTTGATAACATTTTCATGAATACCTGATGCTTTCATCACTTTACTGTCTCAAAGCAGCAACATCTTGTTTTTATGCTCTTAAACTGATTCTCAGCCCGCAGAGAGACCAAAAGTGGATTTTATTAAACAAAACCTGTTTTCTGTGTTTTCAACCAAAGAAAGTGTCTTAGGACACACTTCTTACAGGTTTGATGACATTTTCATGAATACCTGATGCTTTCATCGCTTTTCTGCTTCAAAGCAGCAACATCTTGTTTTTATGCTCTTAAACTGATTTTCAGCCCGCAGAGAAACCAAAAGTGGATTTTACTAAACACAACCTTTTTTCTGGGTTTTGAACCAAACAAAGTGTCTTAGGACACACTTCTTACAGGTTTGATGACATTTTCATGAATACCTGATGCTTTCATCGCTTTTCTGCCTCAAAGCAGCAACATCTTGTTTTTATGCTCTTAAACTGCTTTTCAGCCCGCAAAGAGACCAAAAGTGGATTTTACTAAACAAAACCTGTTTTCTGGTTTTTCAACCAAAGAAAGTGTCTTAGGACACACTTCTTACAGGTTTGATGACATTTTCATGAATACCTGATGCTTTCATCACTTTACTGCCTCAAAGCAGCAACATCTTGTTTTATGCTCTAAACTGCTTTTCAGCCCAAAAGAGACCAAAAGTGGATTTTATTAAACACAACCTTTTTTCTGGTTTTGAACCAAATAAAGTGTCTTAGGACACACTTCTTACAGGTTTGATGACATTTTCATGAATACCTGATGCTTTCATCACTTTACTGCCTCAAAGCAGCAACATCTTGTTTTTATGTTTTAAACTGCTTTTCAGCCCAAAGAGACCAAAAGTGGATTTTACTAAACACAACCTTTTTTCTGGTTTTGAACCAAAGAAAGTGTCTTAGGACACACTTTGTACAGGTTTGATGAAATTTTCATGAATACCTGATGCTTTCATCACTTTACTGCCTCAAAGCAGCAACATCTTGTTTTCATGCTCTTAAACTGCTTTTCAGCCCGCAAAGAGACCAAAAGTGGATTTTACTAAACACAACCTTTTTTCTGGGTTTTGAACCAAAGAAAGTTTCTTTGTACAGGTTTGATGACATTTTCATGAATACCTGATGCTTTCATCACTTTACTGCCTCAAAGCAGCAAACTACTTGTTTTTATGCTCTTAAACTGATTCTCAGCCCCCAAAGAGACCAAACGTGGATTTTATTAAACAAAACCTGTTTTCTGGGTTTTCAACCAAAGAAAGTGTCTTAGGACAAACTTCTTACAGGTTTGATGACATTTTCATGAATACCTGATGCTTTCATCACTTTACTGCCTCAAAGAAGCAAGTTCATGTTTTTATGCGATTAAACTGATTCTCAGCCCGCAGAGAGACCAAAAGTGGATTTTATTAAACAAAACCTGTTTTCTGTGTTTTCAACCAAAGAAAGTGTCTTAGGACACACTTCTTACAGGTTTGATGACATTTTCATGAATACCTGATGCTTTCATCGCTTTTCTGCCTCAAAGCAGCAACATCTTGTTTTTATGCTCTTAAACTGCTTTTCAGCCCGCAAAGAGACCAAAAGTGGATTTTATTAAACAAAACCTTTTTTTTTCAACCAAAGAAAGTGTCTAAAGAAAGTGTCTTAGGACACACTTCTTACAGGTTTGATGACATTTTCATGAATACCTGATGCTTTCATCGCTTTTCTGCCTCAAAGCAGCAACATCTTGTTTTTATGCTCTTAAACTGCTTTTCAGCCCGCAAAGAGACCAAAAGTGGATTTTACTAAACAAAACCTGTTTTCTGGGTTTTCAACCAAAGAAAGTGTCTTAGGACAAACTTTGTACAGGTTTGATGACATTTTCATGAATACCTGATGCTTTCATCACTTTACTGCCTCAAAGCAGCAACATCTTGTTTTTATGCTCTTAAACTGATTCTCAGCCCGCAGAGAGACCAAAAGTGGATTTTACTAAACAAAACCTGTTTTCTGGTTTTTCAACCAAAGAAAGTGTCTTAGGACACACTTCTTACAGGTTTGATGACATTTTCATGAATACCTGATGCTTTCATCACTTTACTGCCTCAAAGCAGCAACATCTTGTTTTATGCTCTTAAACTGATTCTCAGCCCCCAAAGAGACCAAACGTGAATTTTATTAAACAAAACCTGTTTTCTGGGTTTTCAACCAAAGAAAGTGTCTTAGGACACACTTCTTACAGGTTTGATGACATTTTCATGAATACCTGATGCTTTCATCGCTTTTCTGCTTCAAAGCAGCAACATCTTGTTTTTATGCTCTTAAACTGATTTTCAGCCCGCTGAGAAACCAAAAGTGGATTTTACTAAAAAAAACCTGTTTTCTGTTTTTTCAACCAAAGAAAGTGTCTTAGGACACTTCTTACAGGTTTGATGACATTTTCATGAATACCTGATGCTTTCATCACTTTACTGCCTCAAAGCAGCAACATCTTGTTTTTATGCTCTTAAACTGATTTTCAGCCCGCAGAGAGACCAAAAGTGGATTTTACTAAACACAACCTTTTTACCTGTTTTCTGGTTTTCAACCAAAGAAAGTGTCTTAGGACACACTTCTTACAGGTTTGATGACATTTTCATAAATACCTGATGCTTTCATCGCTTTTCTGCCTCAAAGCAGCAACATCTTGTTTTTATGCTCTTAAACTGATTCTCAGCCCCCAAAGAGACCAAACGTGGATTTTATTAAACAAAACCTGTTTTCTGGGTTTTCAACCAAAGAAAGTGTCTTAGGACAAACTTTGTACAGGTTTGATGACATTTTCATGAATACCTGATGCTTTCATCACTTTACTGCCTCAAAGCAGCAACATCTTGTTTTTATGCTCTTAAACTGATTCTCAGCCCGCAGAGAGACCAAAAGTGGATTTTATTAAACAAAACCTGTTTTCTGTGTTTTCAACCAAAGAAAGTGTCTTAGGACACACTTCTTACAGGTTTGATGACATTTTCATGAATACCTGATGCTTTCATCGCTTTTCTGCTTCAAAGCAGCAACATCTTGTTTTTATGCTCTTAAACTGATTTTCAGCCCGCAGAGAAACCAAAAGTGGATTTTACTAAACACAACCTTTTTTCTGGGTTTTGAACCAAACAAAGTGTCTTAGGACACACTTCTTACAGGTTTGATGACATTTTCATGAATACCTGATGCTTTCATCACTTTACTGCCTCAAAGCAGCAACATCTTGTTTTTATGTTTAAACTGATTTTCAGCCCGCAAGAGACCAAAAGTGGATTTTACTAAACAAAACCTGTTTTCTGGTTTTTCAACCAAAGAAAGTGTCTTAGGACACACTTCTTACAGGTTTGATGACATTTTCATGAATACCTGATGCTTTCATCACTTTACTGCCTCAAAGCAGCAACATCTTGTTTTTATGCTCTTAAACTGCTTTTCAGCCCGCAAAGAGACCAAAAGTGGATTTTATTAAACAAAACCTTTTTTCTGGTTTTGAACCAAAGAAAGTGTCTTAGGACACACTTCTTACAGGTTTGATGACATTTTCATGAATACCTGATGCTTTCATCACTTTACTGCCTCAAAGCAGCAAACTACTTGTTTTTATGCTCTTAAACTGATTTTCAGCCCGCAAAGAGACCAAAAGTGGATTTTACTAAACACAACCTTTTTTCTGGGTTTTGAACCAAAGAAAGTGTCTTAGGACACACTTTGTACAGGTTTGATGACATTTTCATGAATACCTGATGCTTTCATCACTTTACTGCCTCAAAGCAGCAACATCTTGTTTTTATGCTCTTAAACTGCTTTTCAGCCCAGCAAAGAGACCAAAAGTGGATTTTACTAAACACAACCTTTTTCTGGGTTTTCAACCAAAGAAAGTGTCTAGGACACACTTGACACACTTACAGGTTTGATGACATTTTCATGAATACCTGATGCTTTCATCACTTTACTGCCTCAAAGCAGCAACATCTTGTTTTTATGCTCTTAAACTGATTCTCAGCCCGCAAAGAGACCAAAAGTGGATTTTATTAAACAAAACCTGTTTTCTGTGTTTTCAACCAAAGAAAGTGTCTTAGGACACACTTCTTACAGGTTTGATGACATTTTCATGAATACCTGATGCTTTCATCACTTTACTGCCTCAAAGCAGCAACATCTTGTTTTTATGGTCTTAAACTGATTCTCAGCCCGCAGAGAGACCAAAAGTGGATTTTATTAAACAAAACCTGTTTTCTGTGTTTTCAACCAAAGAAAGTGTCTTAGGACACACTTCTTACAGGTTTGATGACATTTTCATGAATACCTGATGCTTTCATCGCTTTTCTGCCTCAAAGCAGCAACATCTTGTTTTTATGCTCTTAAACTGATTTTCAGCCCGCAGAGAGACCAAAAGTGGATTTTACTAAACAACCTTTTTCTGGTTTTCAACCAAAGAAAGTGTCGTGTCTTAGGACACACTTTTACAGGTTTGATGACATTTTCATGAATACCTGATGCTTTCATCGCTTTTACTGCCTCAAAGCAGCAACATCTTTGTTTTATGCTCTTAAACTGATTTTCAGCCCGCAGAGAGACCAAAAGTGGATTTTACTAAACAAAACCTGTTTTCTGTGTTTTCAACCAAAGAAAGTGTCTTAGGACACACTTCTTACAGGTTTGATGACATTTTCATGAATACCTGATGCTTTCATCACTTTCTGCCTCAAAGCAGCAACATCTTGTTTTTATGCTCTTAAACTGATTTTCAGCCCGCAGAGAAACCAAAAGTGGATTTTACTAAACACAACCTTTTTTCTGGGTTTTGAACCAAACAAAGTGTCTTAGGACACACTTCTTACAGGTTTGATGACATTTTCATGAATACCTGATGCTTTCATCGCTTTTCTGCCTCAAAGCAGCAACATCTTGTTTTTATGCTCTTAAACTGATTTTCAGCCCGCAAAGAGACCAAAAGTGGATTTTACTAAACAAAACCTGTTTTCTGGTTTTTCAACCAAAGAAAGTGTCTTAGGACACACTTCTTACAGGTTTGATGACATTTTCATGAATACCTGATGCTTTCATCACTTTACTGCCTCAAAGCAGCAACATCTTGTTTTTATGCTCTTAAACTGATTTCCAGCCCAAAGAGACCAAAAGTGGATTTTATTAAACAAAACCTTTTTTCTGGGTTTTGAACCAAAGAAAGTGTCTTAGGACACACTTCTTACAGGTTTGATGACATTTTCATGAATACCTGATGCTTTCATCACTTTACTGCCTCAAAGCAGCAACATCTTGTTTTTATGTTTTAAACTGATTTTCAGCCCGCAGAGAGACCAAAAGTGGATTTTATTAAACAAAACCTTTTTTCTGGTTTTCAACCAAAGAAAGTGTCTTAGGACACACTTCTTACAGGTTTGATGACATTTTCATGAATACCTGATGCTTTCATCACTTTACTGCCTCAAAGCAGCAACATCTTGTTTTTATGTTTTAAACTGCTTTTTCAGCCCAAGAAGAGACCAAAAGTGGATTTTACTAAACACAACCTTTTTTCTGGTTTTGAACCAAAGAAAGTGTCTTAGGACACACTTGTACAGGTTTGATGACATTTTCATGAATACCTGATGCTTTCATCACTTTACTGCCTCAAAGCAGCAACATCTTGTTTTTATGTTTAAACTGATTCTCAGCCCCCAAAGAGACCAAACGTGGATTTTATTAAACAAAACCTGTTTTCTGGGTTTTCAACCAAAGAAAGTGTCTTAGGACACACTTCTTACAGGTTTGATGACATTTTCATGAATACCTGATGCTTTCATCACTTTACTGCCTCAAAGCAGCAACATCTTGTTTTTATGCTCTTAAACTGATTCTCAGCCCGCAGAGAGACCAAAAGTGGATTTTATTAAACAAAACCTGTTTTCTGTGTTTTCAACCAAAGAAAGTGTCTTAGGACACACTTCTTACAGGTTTGATGACATTTTCATGAATACCTGATGCTTTCATCGCTTTTCTTTCTCAAAGCAGCAACATCTTGTTTTTATGCTCTTAAACTGCTTTTCAGCCCGCAAAGAGACCAAAAGTGGATTTTACGAATAACAACCTTTTTTCTGGGTTTTGAACCAAATAAAGTGTCTTAGGACACACTTCTTACAGGTTTGATGACATTTTCAAGAATACCTGATGCTTTCATCGCTTTTCTGCCTCAAAGCAGCAACATCTTGTTTTTAAGCTCTTAAACTGCTTTTCAGCCCGCAAAGAGACCAAAAGTGGATTTTACTAAACAAAACCTTTTTTTCTGGGTTTTGAACCAAAGAAAGTGTCTTAGGACACACTTTGTACAGTTTTGATGACATTTTCATGAATACCTGATGCTTTCATCACTTTACTGCCTCAAAGCAGCAACATCTTGTTTTTATGCTCTTAAACTGCTTTTCAGCCCGCAAAGAGACCAAAAGTGGATTTTACTAAACACAACCTTTTTTCTGGTTTTGAACCAAAGAAAGTGTCTTAGGACACACTTCTTACAGGTTTGATGACATTTTCATGAATACCTGATGCTTTCATCACTTTACTGCCTCAAAGCAGCAACATCTTGTTTTTATGCTCTTAAACTGATTCTCAGCCCGCAGAGAGACCAAAAGTGGATTTTATTAAACAAAACCTTTTTTCTGGGTTTTGAACCAAAGAAAGTGTCTTAGGACACACTTCTTACAGGTTTGATGACATTTTCATGAATACCTGATGCTTTCATCGCTTTTCTGCCTCAAAGCAGCAACATCTTGTTTTTATGCTCTTAAACTGATTTTCAGCCCGCAGAGAGACCAAAAGTGGATTTTACTAAACAAAACCTGTTTTCTGGTTTTTCAACCAAAGAAAGTGTCTTAGGACACACTTCTTACAGGTTTGATGACATTTTCATGAATACCTGATGCTTTCATCACTTTACTGCCTCAAAGCAGCAACATCTTGTTTTTATGCTCTTAAACTGATTCTCAGCCAGCAGAGAGACCAAAAGTGGATTTTATTAAACAAAACCTTTTTTCTGGGTTTTGAACCAAAGAAAGTGTCTTAGGACACACTTCTTACAGGTTTGATGACATTTTCATGAATACCTGATGCTTTCATCACTTTACTGCCTCAAAGCAGCAACATCTTGTTTTTATGCTCTTAAACTGATTCTCAGCCAGCAGAGAGACCAAAAGTGGATTTTATTAAACAAAACCTTTTTTTCTGGGTTTTGAACCAAAGAAAGTGTCTTAGGACACACTTTGTACAGGTTTGATGACATTTTCATGAATACCTGATGCTTTCATCACTTTACTGCCTCAAAGCAGCAACATCTTGTTTTTATGCTCTTAAACTGATTTTCAGCCCGCAGAGAAACCAAAAGTGGATTTTACTAAACACAACCTTTTTTCTGGGTTTTCAACCAAAGAAAGTGTCTTAGAGCACACTTCTTACAGGTTTGATGACATTTTCATGAATACCTGATGCTTTCATCACTTTACTGCCTCAAAGCAGCAACATCTTGTTTTTATGCTCTTAAACTGATTCTCAGCCCCAAAGAGACCAAAAGTGGATTTTATTAAACAAACCTGTTTTTCTGGTTTTCAACCAAAGAAAGTGTCTTAGGACACACTTTTACAGGTTTGATGACATTTTCATGAATACCTGATGCTTTCATCACTTTACTGCCTCAAAGCAGCAACATCTTGTTTTTATGCTCTTTAACTGATTCTCAGCCCGCAGAGAGACCAAAAGTGGATTTTATTAAACAAAACCTGTTTTCTGTGTTTTCAACCAAAGAAAGTGTCTTAGGACACACTTCTTACAGGTTTGATGACATTTTCATGAATACCTGATGCTTTCATCGCTTTTCTGCCTCAAAGCAGCAACATCTTGTTTTTATGCTCTTAAACTGCTTTTCAGCCCGCAAAGAGACCAAAAGTGGATTTTATTAAACAAAACCTGTTTTCTGGGTTTTCAACCAAAGAAAGTGTCTTAGGACACACTTCTTACAGGTTTGATGACATTTTCATGAATACCTGATGCTTTCATCACTTTTTCTGCCTCAAAGCAGCAACATCTTGTTTTTATGCTCTTAAACTGATTTTCAGCCCGCAAAGAGACCAAAAGTGGATTTTATTAAACACAACCTTTTTCTGGTTTTGAACCAAAGAAAGTGTCTTAGGACACACTTCTTACAGGTTTGATGACATTTTCATGAATACCTGATGCTTTCATCGCTTTTCTGCCTCAAAGCAGCAACATCTTGTTTTTATGTTTTAAACTGCTTTTCAGCCCGCAAGAGACCAAAAGTGGATTTTACTAAACACAACCTTTTTTCTGGTTTTGAACCAAAGAAAGTGTCTTAGGACACACTTTGTACAGGTTTATTGACATTTTCATGAATACCTGATGCTTTCATCACTTTACTGCCTCAAAGCAGCAACATCTTGTTTTTATGTTAAACTGATTCTCAGCCCGCAGAGAGACCAAAAGTGGATTTTATTAAACAAAACCTGTTTTCTGTTTTACCAAAGAAAGTGTCTTAGGACACACTTCTTACAGGTTTGATGACATTTTCATGAATACCTGATGCTTTCATCACTTTCTGCCTCAAAGCAGCAACATCTTGTTTTTATGCTCTTAAACTGCTTTTTAGCCCGCAAAGACACCAAAAGTGGTTTTTACTAAACAAAACCTTTTTTCTGGGTTTTGAACAAAGAAAGTGTCTTAGGACACACTTCTACAGGTTTGATGACATTTTCATGAATACCTGATGCTTTCATCGCTTTACTGCCTCAAAGCAGCAACATCTTGTTTTTATGTTCTTAAACTGCTTTTCAGCCCGCAAAGAGACCAAAAGTGGATTTTACTAAACACAACCTTTTTTCTGGTTTTGAACAAAGAAAGTGTCTTAGGACACACTTCTTACAGGTTTGATGACATTTTCATGAATACCTGATGCTTTCATCACTTTACTGCCTCAAAGCAGCAACATCTTGTTTTTATGTTTTCAAACTGATTTTCAGCCCGCAGAGAGACCAAAAGTGGATTTTATTAACAACAAAACCTGTTTTCTGGTTTTTCAAGCAAAGAAAGTGTCTTAGGACACACTTCTTACAGTTTGATGACATTTTCATGAATACCTGATGCTTTCATCACTTTACTGCCTCAAAGCAGCAACATCTTGTTTTTATGCTCTTAAACTGATTTTCAGCCCGCAAAGAGACCAAAAGTTGATTTTACTAAACAAAACCTTTTTTCTGGGTTTTCAACCAAAGAAAGTGTCTTAGGACACAC
The DNA here is from genome assembly GCA_036178185.1 of Liparis tanakae. Taxonomy (NCBI): domain Eukaryota; kingdom Metazoa; phylum Chordata; class Actinopteri; order Perciformes; family Liparidae; genus Liparis; species Liparis tanakae. The sequence goes on from JAYMGU010000048.1 coordinate 153,818, forward strand.
TTTTACAGGTTTGATGACATTTTCATGAATACCTGATGCTTTCATCGCTTTACTGCCTCAAAGCAGCAACATCTTGTTTTTATGTTTAAACTGATTCTCAGCCCGCAGAGAGACCAAAAGTGGATTTTATTAAACAAAACCTTTTTTCTGGGTTTTGAACCAAAGAAAGTGTCTTAGGACACACTTTGTACAGGTTTGATGACATTTTCATGAATACCTGATGCTTTCATCACTTTACTGCCTCAAAGCAGCAACATCTTGTTTTTATGCTCTTAAACTGATTTTCAGCCCGCAGAGAAACCAAAAGTGGATTTTACTAAACAAAACCTTTTTTCTGGGTTTTCAACCAAAGAAAGTGTCTTAGGACACACTTACAGGTTTGATGACATTTTCATGAATACCTGATGCTTTCATCACTTTACTGCCTCAAAGCAGCAACATCTTGTTTTATGCTTTAAACTGATTCTCAGCCCGCAGAGAGACCAAAGTGGATTTTATTAAACAAAACCTGTTTTCTGGTTTTCAACCAAGAAAAGTGTCTTAGGACACACTTTACAGGTTTGATGACATTTTCATGAATACCTGATGCTTTCATCACTTTACTGCCTCAAAGCAGCAACATCTATGTTTTATGCTCTTAAACTGATTCTTTCAGCCCGCAGAGAGACCAAAAGTGGATTTTATTAAACAAAACCTGTTTTCTGTGTTTTCAACAAAAGAAAGTGTCTTAGGACACACTTTACAGGTTTGATGACATTTTCATGAATACCTGATGCTTTCATCGCTTTTCTGCCTCAAAGCAGCAACATCTTTGTTTTATGTTCTTAAACTGCTTTTCAGCCCAAAGAGACCAAAAGTGGATTTTACTAAACACAACCTTTTTTCTGGTTTTGAACCAAAGAAAGTGTCTTAGGACACACTTTTACAGGTTTGATGACATTTTCATGAATACCTGATGCTTTCATCACTTTACTGCCTCAAAGCAGCAACATCTTGTTTTTATGTTTTAAACTGATTTTCAGCCCGCAAAGAGACCAAAAGTGGATTTTACTTAAACAAAACCTGTTTTCTGTGTTTTCAACCAAAAGAAAGTGTCTTAGGACACACTTCTACAGGTTTGATGACATTTTCATGAATACCTGATGCTTTCATCGCTTTTTGCCTCAAAGCAGCAACATCTTGTTTTTATGCTCTTAAACTGCTTTTCAGCCCAAAGAGACCAAAAGTGGATTTTATTAAACACAACCTTTTTTCTGGGTTTGAACCAAAGAAAGTGTCTTAGGACACACTTGTACAGGTTTGATAACATTTTCATGAATACCTGATGCTTTCATCACTTTACTGCCTCAAAGCAGCAACATCTTGTTTTTATGCTCTTAAACTGATTCTCAGCCCGCAGAGAGACCAAAAGTGGATTTTATTAAACAAAACCTGTTTTCTGTGTTTTCAACCAAAGAAAGTGTCTTTGGTTGAAACTTCTTACAGGTTTGATGACATTTTCATAAATACCTGATGCTTTCATCGCTTTTCTGCCTCAAAGCAGCAACATCTTGTTTTTATGCTCTTAAACTGCTTTTCAGCCCGCAAAGAGACCAAAAGTGGATTTTACTAAACAAAACCTTTTTTCTGGTTTTCAACCAAAGAAAGTGTCTTAGGACACACTTCTTACAGGTTTGATGACATTTTCATGAATACCTGATGCTTTCATCACTTTACTGCCTCAAAGCAGCAACATCTTGTTTTTATGCTCTTAAACTGATTCTCAGCCCGCAGAGAGACCAAAAGTGGATTTTACTAAACAGAACGTGTTTTCTGGTTTTTCAACCAAAGAAAGTGTCTTAGGACACACTTCTTACAGGTTTGATGACATTTTCATGAATACCTGATGCTTTCATCACTTTACTGCCTCAAAGCAGCAAACTACTTGTTTTTATGCTCTTAAACTGATTCTCAGCCCCCAAAGAGACCAAACGTGAATTTTATTAAACAAAACCTGTTTTCTGGGTTTTCAACCAAAGAAAGTGTCTTAGGACAAACTTCTTACAGGTTTGATGACATTTTCATGAATACCTGATGCTTTCATCACTTTACTGCCTCAAAGCAGCAACATCTTGTTTTTATGCTCTTAAACTGATTCTCAGCCCGCAGAGAGACCAAAAGTGGATTTTATTAAACAAAACCTGTTTTCTGGTTTTTTAAACCAAAGAAAGTGTCTTAGGACACACTTCTTACAGGTTTGATGACATTTTCATGAATACCTGATGCTTTCATCACTTTACTGCCTCAAAGCAGCAACATCTTGTTTTTATGTTTTAAACTGCTTTTCAGCCCGCAAAGAGACCAAAAGTGGATTTTATAAAACAACCTTTTTTTCTGGGTTTTGAACCAAAGAAAGTGTCTTAGGACACACTTCTTACAGGTTTGATGACATTTTCATGAATACCTGATGCTTTCATCACTTTACTGCCTCAAAGCAGCAACATCTTGTTTTTATGTTCTTAAACTGCTTTTCAGCCCGCAAAGAGACCAAAAGTGGATTTTACTAAACACAACCTTTTTCTGGTTTTGAACCAAAGAAAGTGTCTTAGGACACACTTCTTACAGGTTTGATGACATTTTCATGAATACCTGATGCTTTCATCACTTTACTGCCTCAAAGCAGCAACATCTTGTTTTTATGTTTTAAACTGATTCTCAGCCCGCAGAGAGACCAAAAGTGGATTTTATTAAACAAACCTGTTTTCTGGGTTTTCAACCAAAGAAAGTGTCTTAGGACACACTTCTTACAGGTTTGATGACATTTTCATGAATACCTGATGCTTTCATCACTTTACTGCCTCAAAGCAGCAACATCTTGTTTTTATGCTCTTTTAAACTGCTTTTCAGCCCGAAAAGAGACCAAAAGTGGATTTTACTAAACAAAACCTGTTTTCTGGTTTTTCAACCAAAGAAAGTGTCTTAGGACACACTTCTTACAGGTTTGATGACATTTTCATGAATACCTGATGCTTTCATCACTTTACTGCCTCAAAGCAGCAACATCTTGTTTTTATGCTCTTAAACTGATTCTCAGCCCGCAGAGAGACCAAAAGTGGATTTTATTAAACAAAACCTGTTTTCTGTGTTTTCAACCAAAGAAAGTGTCTTAGGACACACTTCTTACAGGTTTGATGACATTTTCATGAATACCTGATGCTTTCATCGCTTTTCTGCCTCAAAGCAGCAACATCTTGTTTTTATGCTCTTAAACTGCTTTTCAGCCCGCAAAGAGACCAAAAGTGGATTTTACGAATAACAACCTTTTTTCTGGGTTTTGAAACAAATAAAGTGTCTTAGGACACACTTCTTACAGGTTTGATGACATTTTCATGAATACCTGATGCTTTCATCGCTTTTCTGCTTCAAAGCAGCAACATCTTGTTTTTATGCTCTTAAACTGATTTTCAGCCCGCAAAGAGACCAAAAGTGGATTTTACTAAACACAACCTTTTTTCTGGCTTTGAACTAAAGAAAGTGTCTTAGGACACACTTCTTACAGGTTTGATGACATTTTCATGAATACCTGATGCTTTCTTCACTTTACTGCCTCAAAGCAGCAACATCTTGTTTTTATGTTCTTAAACTGATTTTTCAGCCCAAAAGAGACCAAAAGTGGATTTTACATTAACAACCTGTTTTTCTGGTTTTGAACCAAAGAAAGTGTCTTAGGACACACTTCTACAGGTTTGATGATATTTTCATGAATACCTGATGCTTTCATCACTTTACTGCCTCAAAGCAGCAACATCTTGTTTTTATGCTCTTAAACTGATTTTCAGCCCGAAAGAGACCAAAAGTGGATTTTACTAAACAAAACCTTTTTTTCTGGGTTTGAACCAAAGAAAGTGTCTTAGGACACACTTCTTACAGGTTTGATGACATTTTCATGAATACCTGATGCTTTCATCGCTTTTCTGCCTCAAAGCAGCAACATCTTGTTTTTATGCTCTTAAACTGCTTTTCAGCCCGAAAAGAGACCAAAAGTGGATTTTACTAAACAAAACCTTTTTTCTGGTTTTGAACCAAAGAAAGTGTCTTAGGACACACTTTGTACAGGTTTGATGACATTTTCATGAATACCTGATGCTTTCATCACTTTACTGCCTCAAAGCAGCAACATCTTGTTTTTATGCTCTTAAACTGATTTTCAGCCCGCAGAGAGACCAAAAGTGGATTTTACTAAACACAACCTTTTTTTTTCAACCAAAGAAAGTGTCTTAGACACACTTCTTACAGGTTTGATGACATTTTCATGAATACCTGATGCTTTCATCACTTTACTGCCTCAAAGCAGCAACATCTTGTTTTATGTTTTAAACTGATTCTCAGCCCGCAGAGAGACCAAACGTGGATTTTATTAAACAAAACCTGTTTTCTGGTTTTTCAACCAAAGAAAGTGTCTTAGGACAAACTTTGTACAGGTTTGATGACATTTTCATGAATACCTGATGCTTTCATCACTTTACTGCCTCAAAGCAGCAACATCTTGTTTTTATGCTCTTAAACTGATTCTCAGCCCGCAGAGAGACCAAAAGTGGATTTTATTAAACAAAACCTGTTTTCTGTGTTTTCAACCAAAGAAAGTGTCTTAGGACACACTTCTTACAGGTTTGATGACATTTTCATGAATACCTGATGCTTTCATCGCTTTTCTGCCTCAAAGCAGCAACATCTTGTTTTTATGTTCTTAAACTGCTTTTCAGCCCAAAAGAGACCAAAAGTGGATTTTACTAAACAACAACCTTTTTTCTGGTTTTGAACCAAAGAAAGTGTCTTAGGACACACTTCTTACAGGTTTGATGACATTTTCATGAATACCTGATGCTTTCATCGCTTTTTCTGCCTCAAAGCAGCAACATCTTGTTTTTATGCTCTTAAACTGCTTTTTTAGCCCGCAAAGAGACCAAAAGTGGATTTTACTAAACACAACCTTTTTTCTGGTTTTGAACCAAATAAAGTGTCTTAGGAGGACACACTTCTTACAGGTTTGATGACATTTTCATGAATACCTGATGCTTTCATCACTTTACTGCCCCACTGCCCCAAAGAGCAAAAGTGGATTTTACTTAAACAAAAACCTTTTTCTGGTTTTTCAACCAAAGAAAGTGTCTTAGGACACACTTCTTACAGGTTTGATGACATTTTCATGAATACCTGATGCTTTCATCACTTTTACTGCCTCAAAGCAGCAACATCTTGTTTTTATGTTCTTAAACTGATTTCAGCCCGCAGAGAGACCAAAAGTGGATTTTATTAAACAAAACCTTTTTTCTGGTTTTGAACCAAAGAAAGTGTCTTTATCTTACATTTATGTTTTCACTACCACTTAACCTTTTTGTTACCCAACGTTTTCAAAATTTTTCACAGACTAAATCCAGTTTAACTTTTCACCAAAGCTCGTTTTTCTAAACATTTTACCCAAAACCAAAAATATTAAAACCTTTTCGGGTTTCATAAAAAATGTCAGAACTTTACAGGTTTGATGACATTTTAAATTTATCTTATCATTTTATGCCAAAACTTTGTTTTACCAAACACCCAGACAAATATTTTTAACAAAAGTTTTAACAAACTTAGACAACTTACAGTTTTATTTAACTGATTTCACCTTCCAAGCAAAAAATTGTTTTTGCTCTAAAATTCAGGAAACTAAATTTTTTAAACCTTTTTCTTTTTCAACAAAAATTTTGACATTACATTTAACTTTTACCAGACCTTTTTGCTTAAACGTTTTTTTTAAATGTTTTAGCCGAAGAAAATGTTTAAACAACTTTTTCGTTTTTCAAAAAGATTTAGTCTTAAGCTTTCTTTTAGAACATGCTTATCCTTTTCTGCCTAAACAAAACTATTTTTGTTTACCAAAAAGAAAGATTTAATACTTTTTTGTTGAAAAAAATGTCTTAACACTTTTCGTTGCATTTCAAAATTTTTTTCACCTTTCTGCCTCAAACTATTTTAACTTTTACATTTTTAAGATCAGAATAATTTTATCTTTTGTAAAGAATTTTGAATTTAAATTTTCAGAAGACCAATTTTATCTAAAAAAATTTTTTTATAAATGATTCCCTGACAAAGATTTTAAAATTTTTTTTTTTAAAACTTTATTTTTAAAATAATTCTGTCATGCAATTTTCCTCAAAGAAATTTTTTTAAAAACTTTTTTCAAAAGTTAATTTTAAATAATATTTTACACTTTCTTCCGACAAAGAAATCTTTTTCATTTCTACTGATGTTTAAAACCAATTATTTTTTTTCTATAAAAGTTTAAAACTTACAGTTTTTAAAAACCTTTCTTTTCTACAGCACACTTTTGTTTAAATTTTTCACAAAAAAGTTTTAGAATACACTTTTTTTCTGTTTAAATAAAGTTTTAGAACTAGGTTTGAGAATTTTCGATTTTATCAATTTTCTGACAAATTTTTTTAATTTAGATTTTAAACCTATGTTCAATCACAACCTTTTTCTCTTTTTAAAAAGTGCTTAAACTTAAGTTAAATTTTAAAATTTTGTTTTACCAAAACAAATTTGTTTTTAAACTGTTTTTCCAAAGAGCCAAAAGTTTTTACTCAACTTTTTTTTTAACAATAAAGTGTTTACCTAAGTAACTTTTCAATTAACATATTTTTCAAACAATTTTTATTCTTAACTTTTTTCAAACAAATATTTTCTAAAAAACTTTTTCTGTTTAAAAAATTTCACAAAAAATTTTATAATCCGTTTTCTATTCTAAAAATTAGTTTTGTTTTTAACTTTTTACCTTTTGTTAAACAAAATTTGTTTTATAAACATTTTAAAAAAAAGGTTTTTACAAACCTTTTTTTACTAAATTGACATTTTTTTCTAATATCCGGAAAATCTTTAGGTTACAAATCCTTTTTAAATTTTTCCAAAGAAATTTTTTTTAAACCCCAAAGGTTTCAAAATTTAATTTTCTGTTTTAACCTATTTAAAAATTCAATTTGTACTTTTATGAAATGATCCCTATACCATGTTCAAAAAGAATTTTTTTTTAAAACTACCCTTTAAGGCCAAAGTGATTTTCAAAATTTTTCTTTTTTTCAGAATTTTTTCCGAGAATTATTTTTAAAAACTGATTTTCCACTTTTGCTAAACAAATGTTTTGGTTAATTTTCAGAACAAAGTGTTTTTAAAAACCTTTTTCTTTCCAAAGCTTTTCAACTAATTTTTTTCATTATTTTCTTTTACCCAAAATTTGTTTTCATTTACTGTTTTACCAAAGAAAGTGATTTTGAATACACTTTTTTTTGTTTTACAAATAATGTTTTATTTTAAGTTTTATGACTTTTTAAAACCTAAATGTTTTTTAAACAGAAATTTGTTTTGTTAAAAACTTTTTAAAATACTTAAAAGATTTA
>JAYMGU010000048.1:161732-204709 GCA_036178185.1 Liparis tanakae
GTAATTGTTATGAAAATGTCATCAAACCTGTAAGAAGTGTGTCCTAAGACACTTTATTTGTTTCAAAACCCAGAAAAAAGGTTGTGATTAGTAAAATCCACTTTTGGTCTCTTTGCGGGCTGAAAAGCAGTTTAAGAGCATAAAAACAAGATTCAATTCAATTCAATTCAGTTTATTTGTATAGCCCAGTTTCACAAATTACAAATTTGTCTCAGAGTGCTTTACAATCTGTACTGGTATTACATAGACATCCTGACCCAAAACCTCACATCGGACCAGGAAAAACTCCCAAATAACCCTTCAGGGGAAAAAAAGGAAGAAACCTTCAGGAGAGCAACAGAGGAGGATCCCTCTCCAGGATGGACAGATGCAATAGATGTAATGTTTACAGAAGGACATATTTAGAGTTAAAATACATTCAAGGAATCTGACAGAGTTTATCAATAGTTCATATTTAGGCATATTCCACGATGGAGAGTTTGGAGACCTCCCAAGTGGAGGAGTGGGCGGAGTCCCAGCAGGGCAGTGGCACAGCTGGCGACAGGAACTCACGATCCAACCATCGAAGGTCCATCAGCAGATGGAATCTATGCGCCTCATAGGGTCCGGCGACCCCATGAGACGTGAAGTCAGAAGGACTCGGGAGAAAGCAGAGTTAGTCATGTGTGATGGAGAGATGAAGATTCATCCATAGGAGAAAAAAAAAGAGGAGAGGTGCTCAGTGCATCCTAAACATCCCCAGCAGCTATAAGCCTATACCAGCATATCCAGGGGCTGGACCAGGGCAAACCTGATTCAGCCCTGACTATAAGCTCTGTCAAAGAGGAAAGTCTTCAGTCTACTCTTGAATGTGGTGACTGTGTCTGCCTCCCGGACTGAAGGTGGAAGCTGGTTCCATAAAAGAGGAGCTTGATAACTAAAGGCTCTGGCTCCCATTTTACATTTTAAGACTCTCGAACTACAAGTAGCCCCTGCATTTAGTGAGCGCAGCTCTCTGGTGGGCGATACGGTACTACAAGCTCTTTAAGATATGATGGTGCATCACCAATTAAGGCTTTGTGTTAAGAGAGAAAGAATTTTAAAAGTGATTCTTGATTTTACAGGGAGCCAGTGCAGAGCAGCTAGTGCAGGAGTAATGTGATCTCTTTTCTTAGTTTTAGTGAGAATACAAGCTGCAGCATTCTGGATCAACTGGAGGGACCTAAGAGATTTATTAGTGCAGCCTGATAATAAGGAGTTGCAGTAATCCAGTCTCGAAGTAACGAGCAGCGTGAACCAATTTCTCTGCATCTTTTTGAGACAAGATGTGCCTGATTTTTGAAATATTACGTAGATGGAAGAATGCAGTCCTTGAGATTTGCTTTATGTAGGAGTTAAAGGACAAGTCCCGATCAAAGATAACGCCTGAGATTCTTTACAGTGGTGTTGGATGCTAGAGTAATGCCATCTACAGAAATCACATCACCAGATAATTGATCTCTGAGGTGCTCAGGGCCGAGTAGAATTACTTCGTTTGTCTGAGTTTAACATCAAGAAGTTGCCGGTCATCCATGTTTTTATGTCACTATGACATGCTTGAATTTTAGTGAGTTGGTTAGTCTCCTCTGGTTTTATCGATAGATATAGTTGAGTATCATCTGCATAACAATGAAAGTTTATAGAGCGTTTCCTGATAATATTGCCCAAAGGAAGCATGTATAAGGTAAATAGAATTGGTCCAAGCACAGAACCTTGTGGAACTCCATGACTAACGTTGGTGGTCATTGAGGCTTCATCGTTTACAAATACAAACTGAGATCGATCTGATAAATAGGATTTAAACCAACTTAGGGCGGTGCCTGAAATACCAATCGACTGCTCCAGTCTCTGTAATAGGATGTTATGGTCAATGGTCAATGTTGCTGCTTTGAGGCAGAAAAGCGATGAAAGCATCAGGTATTCATGAACATGTCCTCAAACTTGTAAGAAGTTTGTCCTAAGACACTTTCTTTGGTTGAAAACCCAGAAAACAGGTTTTGTTTAATAAAATCCACTTTTGGTCTCTCTGCGGGCTGAGAATCAGTTTAAGAGCATAAAAACAAGATGTTGCTGCTTTGAGGCATTAAAGTGATGAAAGCATCAGGTATTCATGCAAATGTCATCAAACTTGTAAGAAGTGTGTCCTAAGACACTTTATTTGGTTCAAAACCCAGAAAAAGGTTGTGATTAGTAAAATCCACTGTTGTTCTCTTTGCGGGCTGAAAAGCAGTTTAAGAGCATAAAAACAAGATGTTGCTGCTTTGAAGCAGAAAAGCGATAAAAGCATCAGGTATTCATGAACATGTCATCAAACCTGTAAGAAGTGTGTCCTAAGATATTTTCTTTGGTTGAAAACCCAGAAAACAGGTTTTGTTTAGTAAAATCCACTTTTGGTCTCTCTGCGGGCTGAAAAGCAGTTTAAGAGCATAAAAACAAGATGTTGCTGCTTTGAGGCAGAAAAGCGATGAAAGCATCAGGTATTCATGAAAATGTCATCAAACCTGTAAGAAGTGTGTCCTAAGACACTTTATTTGGTTCAAAACCCAGAAAAAAGGTTGTGATTAGTAAAATCCACTTTTGGTCTCTTCTTGGGCTGAAAAGCAGTTTAAGAGCATACAAACAAGATGTTGCTGCTTTGAGGCAGTAAAGTGATGAAAGCATCAGGTATTCAGAAAATGTCATCAAACTTGTAAGAAATGTGTCCTAAGACACTTTCTTTGGTTGAAAACCCAGAAAACAGGTTTTCTTTAATAAAATTCACGTTTGGTCTCTCTGGGGGCTTAGAATCAGTTTAAGAGCATAAAAACAAGTAGTTTGCTGCTTTGAGGCAGTAAAGTGATGAAAGCATCAGGTATTCATGCAAATGTCATCAAACTTGTAAGAAGTGTGTCCTAAGACACTTTATTTGGTTCAAAACCCAGAAAAAGGTTGTGATTAGTAAAATCCACTGTTGTTCTCTTTGCGGGCTGAAAAGCAGTTTAAGAGCATAAAAACAAGATGTTGCTGCCTTGAAGCAGAAATAAAAAGCATCAGGTATTCATGAACATGTCATCAAACCTGTAAGAAGTGTGTCCTAAGATATTTTCTTTGGTTGAAAACCAGAAAACAGGTTTTGTTTAGTAAAATCCACTTTTGGTCTCTCTCTGCGGGCTGAAAAGCAGTTTAAGAGCATAAAACAAGATGTTGCTGCTTTGAGGCAGAAAAGCGATGAAAGCATCAGGTATTCATGAAAATGTCATCAAACCTGTAAGAAGTGTGTCCTAAGACACTTTATTTGGTTCAAAACCCAGAAAAAAGGTTGTGATTAGTAAAATCCACTTTTTGGTCTCTTTGCGGGCTGAAAAGCAGTTTAAGAGCATACAAACAAGATGTTGCTGCTTTGAGGCAGTAAAGTGATGAAAGCATCAGGTATTCAGAAAATGTCATCAAACTTGTAAGAAATGTGTCCTAAGACACTTTATTTGGTTCAAAACCCAGAAAAAGGTTGTGATTAGTAAAATCCACTGTTGTTCTCTTTGCGGGCTGAAAAGCAGTTTAAGAGCATAAAAACAAGATGTTGCTGCTTTGAAGCAGAAAAGCGATAAAAGCATCAGGTATTCATGAACATGTCATCAAACCTGTAAGAAGTGTGTCCTAAGATATTTTCTTTGGTTGAAAACCCAGAAAACAGGTTTTGTTTAGTAAAATCCACTTTTGGTCTCTCTGCGGGCTGAAAAGCAGTTTAAGAGCATAAAAACAAGATGTTGCTGCTTTGAGGCAGAAAAGCGATGAAAGCATCAGGTATTCATGAAAATGTCATCAAACCTGTAAGAAGTGTGTCCTAAGACACTTTATTTGGTTCAAAACCCAGAAAAAGGTTGTGATTAGTAAAAATCACTTTTTTGGTCTCTTCTTGGGGCTGAAAAGCAGTTTAAGAGCATACAAACAAGATGTTGCTGCTTTGAGGCAGTAAAGTGATGAAAGCATCAGGTATTCAGAAAATGTCATCAAACTTGTAAGAAATGTGTCCTAAGACACTTTCTTTGGTTGAAAACCCAGAAAACAGGTTTTCTTTAATAAAATTCACGTTTGGTCTCTCTGGGGGCTTAGAATCAGTTTAAGAGCATAAAAACAAGTAGTTTGCTGCTTTGAGGCAGTAAAGTGATGAAAGCATCAGGTATTCATGCAAATGTCATCAAACTTGTAAGAAGTGTGTCCTAAGACACTTTATTTGGTTCAAAACCCAGAAAAAGGTTGTGATTAGTAAAATCCACTGTTGTTCTCTTTGCGGGCTGAAAAGCAGTTTAAGAGCATAAAACAAGATGTTGCTGCTTTGGAAGCAGGAAAGCGATGAAAGGATGAGGTATGCATGGACGTGTCATCAAGCCTGTAAGTGTGTCCTAAGATACTTTCTTTGGTTGAAAACCCAGAAAACAGGTTTTGTTTAGTAAAATCCACTTTGGTCTCTGCGGGCTGAGAATCAGTTTAAGAGCATACAAACAAGATGTTGCTGCTTTGAGGCAGTAAAGTGATGAAAGCATCAGGTATTCATGAAAATGTCATCAAACCTGTACAAAGTTTGTCCTAAGACACTTTCTTTGGTTCAAAACCCAGAAAAAAGGTTGTGTTTAATAAAATCCACTTTTGGTCTCTTTGCGGGCTGAGAATCAGTTTAAGAGCATACAAACAAGATGTTGCTGCTTTGAGGCAGTAAAGTGATGAAAGCATCAGGTATTCATGAAAATGTCATCAAACCTGTACAAAGTTTGTCCTAAGACACTTTCTTTGGTTGAAAACCCAGAAAACAGGTTGTGTTTAGTAAAATCCACTTTTGGTCCCTTTGCGGGTTGAAAAGCAGTTTCAGAGCATGAAAACAAGATGTTGCTGCTTTGAGGCAGTAAAGTGATGAAAGCATCAGGTAAAAATGTCATCAAACTTGTAAGAAGTGTGTCCTAAGACACTTTATTTGGTTCAAAACCCAGAAAAAAGGTTGTGATTAGTAAAATCCATTTTTGGTCTCTTCTTGGGCTGAAAAGCAGTTTAAGAGCATAAAAACAACATGTTGCTGCTTTGAGGCAGAAAAGCGATGAAAGCATCAGGTATTCATGAACATGTCATCAAACTTGTAAGAAGTTTGTCCTAAGACACTTTCTTTGGTTGAAAACCCAGAAAAAAGGTTGTGTTTAATAAAATCCACTTTTGGTCTCTCTGCGGGCTGAGAATCAGTTTAAGAGCATGAAAACAAGATGTTGCTGCTTTGAGGCAGTAAAGTGATGAAAGCATCAGGTATTCATGAAAATGTCATCAAACCTGTACAAAGTTTGTCCTAAGACACTTTCTTTGGTTGAAAACCCAGAAAACAGGTTGTGTTTAGTAAAATCCACTTTTGGTCTCTTTGCGGGCTGAAAAGCAATTTAAGAGCATAAAAACAAGATGTTGCTGCTTTGAGGCAGAAAAGCGATGAAAGCATCAGGTATTCATGAACATGTCATCAAACTTGTAAGAAGTTTGTCCTAAGACACTTTCTTTGGTTGAAAACCCAGAAAACAGGTTTTGTTTAATAAAATCCACTTTTGGTCTCTCTGCGGGCTGAGAATCAGTTTAAGAGCATAAAAACAAGATGTTGCTGCTTTGAGGCAGAAAAGCGATGAAAGCATCAGGTATTCATGAACATGACATCAAACCTGTAAGAAGTGTGTCCTAAGACACTTTCTTTGGTTGAAAACCCAGAAAACAGGTTTTCTTTAATAAAATTCACGTTTGGTCTCTCTGGGGGCTTAGAATCAGTTTAAGAGCATAAAAACAAGTAGTTTGCTGCTTTGAGGCAGTAAAGTGATGAAAGCATCAGGTATTCATGAAAATGTCATCAAACCTGTACAAAATTTGTCCTAAGACACTTTCTTTGGTTGAAAACCCAGAAAACAGGTTTTGTTTAATAAAATCCACTTTTGGTCTCTCTGCGGGCTGAGAATCAGTTTAAGAGCATAAAAACAAGATGTTGCTGCTTTGAGGCAGTAAAGTGATGAAAGGATCAGGTATTCATGAAAATGTCATCAAACCTGTACAAAGTTTGTCCTAAGACACTTTCTTTGGTTGAAAACCCAGAAAACAGGTTTTGTTTAGTAAAATCCACTTGGTCTCTCTGCGGGCTGAAAAGCAGTTTAAGAGCATAAAACAAGATGTTGCTGCTTTGAGGCAGAAAAAGCGATGAAAGCATCAGGTATTCATGAAAATGTCATCAAACCTGTAAGAAGTGTGTCCTAAGACACTTTATTTGGTTCAAACCAGAAAAAGGTTGTGATTAGTAAAATCCACTTTTGGTCTCTTTGCGGGCTGAAAAAGCAGTTTAAGAGCATAAAAACAAGATGTTGCTGCTTTTGAAGCAGAAAAGCGATAAAAGCATCAGGTATTCATGAACATGTCATCAAACCTGTAAGTGTGTCCTAAGATATTTTCTTTGGTTGAAAACCCAGAAAACAGGTTTTGTTTAGTAAAATCCACTTTTGGTCTCTCTGCGGGCTGAAAAGCAGTTTAAGAGCATAAAAACAAGATGTTGCTGCTTTGAGGCAGAAAAGCGATGAAAGCATCAGGTATTCATGAAAATGTCATCAAACCTGTAAGAAGTGTGTCCTAAGACACTTTATTTGGTTCAAAACCCAGAAAAAAGGTTGTGATTAGTAAAATCCACTTTTGGTCTCTTTGCGGGCTGAAAAGCAGTTTAAGAGCATACAAACAAGATGTTGCTGCTTTGAGGCAGTAAAGTGATGAAAGCATCAGGTATTCAGAAAATGTCATCAAACTTGTAAGAAATGTGTCCTAAGACACTTTCTTTGGTTGAAAACCCAGAAAACAGGTTTCTTTTAATAAAATTCACGTTTGGTCTCTCTGGGGGCTTAGAATCAGTTTAAGAGCATAAAAACAAGTAGTTTGCTGCTTTGAGGCAGTAAAGTGATGAAAGCATCAGGTATTCATGCAAATGTCATCAAACTTGTAAGAAGTGTGTCCTAAGACACTTTATTTGGTTCAAAACCCAGAAAAAGGTTGTGATTAGTAAAATCCACTGTTGTTCTCTTTGCGGGCTGAAAAGCAGTTTAAGAGCATAAAAACAAGATGTTGCTGCTTTGAAGCAGAAAAGCGATGAAAGCATCAGGTATTCATGAACATGTCATCAAACCTGTAAGAAGTGTGTCCTAAGATACTTTCTTTGGTTGAAAACCCAGAAAACAGGTTTTGTTTAGTAAAATCCACTTTTGGTCTCTGCGGGCTGAGAATCAGTTTAAGAGCATACAAACAAGATGTTGCTGCTTTGAGGCAGTAAAAGTGATGAAAGCATCAGGTATTCATGAAAATGTCATCAAACCTGTACAAAGTTTGTCCTAGGACACTTGCTTTGGTTCAAAACCCAGAAAAAGGTTGTGTTTAATAAAATCCACTTTGGTCTCTTCTTGGGCTGAGAATCAGTTTAAGAGCATAAAAACAAGATGTTGCTGCTTTGAGGCAGTAAAGTGATGAAAGCATCAGGTATTCATGAAAATGTTATCAAACCTGTACAAAGTTTGTCCTAAGACACTTTCTTTGGTTGAAAAACCAGAAAACAGGTTTTGTTTAGTAAAATCCACTTTTGGTCCCTTTGCGGGTTGAAAAGCAGTTTCAGAGCATGAAAACAAGATGTTGCTGCTTTGAGGCAGTAAAGTGATGAAAGCATCAGGTAAAAATGTCATCAAACTTGTAAGAAGTGTGTCCTAAGACACTTTATTTGGTTCAAAACCCAGAAAAAAGGTTGTGATTAGTAAAATCCATTTTTGGTCTCTTTGCGGGCTGAAAAGCAGTTTAAGAGCATAAAAACAACATGTTGCTGCTTTGAGGCAGAAAAGTTATGAAATCATCAGGTATTCATGAACATGTCATCAAACCTGTACAAAGTGTGTCCTAAGACACTTTATTTGGTTCAAAACCCAGAAAAAAGGTTGTGATTAGTAAAATCCACTTTTGGTCTCTTTGCGGGCTGAAAAGCAGTTTAAGAGCATAAAAACAAGATGTTGCTGCTTTAAAGTGAAGAAAGCATCAGGTATTCATGCAAATGTGATCACACTTGTAAGAATTGTGTCCTAAGACACTTTCTTTGGTTGAAAACCCAGAAAAAAGGTTTTGTTTAGTAAAATCCACTTTTGGCCTCTCTGCGGGCTGAAAATCAGTTTAAGAGCATAGAAACAAGATGTTGCTGCTTTGAAGCAGTAAAGTGATGAAAGTATCAGGTATTCATGAAAATGTCATCAAACTTGTAAGAAGTGTGTCCTAGACGCTTTCTTTGGTTGAAAACCCAACAGGTTTGTTTACTAAAATCCACTTTTGGTCTCTCTGCGGGATGAGAATCAATTTAAGAGCATAAAAACAAGATGTTGTTGCTTTGAGGCAGTAAAGTGATGAAAGCATCAGGTATTCATGCAAATGTCATCAAACCTGTAAGAAGTGTGTCCTAAGACACTTTCTTTGGTTGAAAACCCAGAAAACAGGTTTTCTTTAATAAAATTCACGTTTGGTCTCTCTGGGGGCTTAGAATCAGTTTAAGAGCATAAAAACAAGTAGTTTGCTGCTTTGAGGCAGTAAAGTGATGAAAGCATCAGGTATTCAATTGAAATGTCATCAAACTTGTAAGAAGTGTGTCCTAAGACACTTTATTTGGTTCAAAACCCAGAAAAAGGTTGTGATTAGTAAAATCCACTTTTGGTCTCTTTGCGGGCTGAAAAGCAGTTTAAGAGCATAAAAACAAGATGTTGCTGCTTTGAGGCAGTAAAGCCATGAAAGCATCAGGTATTCATGAACATGTCATCAAACCTGTAAGTGTGTCCTAAGACACTTTCTTTGGTTGAAAACCCAGAAAACAGGTTTTGTTTAATAAAATCCACTTTTGGTCTCTCTGGTCTCTCTTGGGCTGAGAATCAGTTTAGAGCATAAAAACAAGATGTTGCTGCTTTGAGGCAGAAAAGCGATGAAAGCATCAGGTATTCATGAACATGTCATCAAACCTGTAAGTGTGTCCTAAGACACTTTCTTTGGTTGAAACCCAGAAAACAGGTTTTTCTTTAATAAAATTCACGTTTGGTCTCTCTGGGGCTTAGAATCAGTTTAAGAGCATAAAACAAGTAGTTTGCTGCTTTGAGGCAGTAAAGTGATGAAAGCATCAGGTATTCATGCAAATGTCATCAAACTTGTAAGAAGTGTGTCCTAAGACACTTTATTTGGTTCAAAACCCAGAAAAAAGGTTGTGATTAGTAAAATCCACTGTTGTTCTCTTTGCGGGCTGAAAAGCAGTTTAAGAGCATAAAAACAAGATGTTGCTGCTTTGAGGCAGTAAAGTGATGAAAGCATCAGGTATTCATGAAAATGTCATCAAACCTGTACAAAGTTTGTCATAAGACACTTTCTTTGGTTGAAAACCCAGAAAACAGGTTTTGTTTAATAAAATCCACTTTTGGTCTCTCTGCGGGCTGAGAATCAGTTTAAGAGCATAAAAACAAGATGTTGCTGCTTTGAGGCAGTAAAGTGATGAAAGCATCAGGTATTCATGAAAATGTCATCAAACCTGTACAAAGTTTGTCCTAAGACACTTTCTTTGGTTGAAAACCCAGAAAACAGGTTGTGTTTAGTAAAATCCACTTTTGGTCTCTTTGCGGGCTGAAAAGCAGTTTAAGAGCATAAAAACAAGATGTTGCTGCTTTGAGGCAGAAAAGCGATGAAAGCATGAAAATGTCATCAAACCTGTAAGAAGTGTGTCCTAAGACACTTTCTTTGGTTGAAAACCCAGAAAACAGGTTTTCTTTAATAAAATTCACGTTTGGTCTCTCTGGGGGCTTAGAATCAGTTTAAGAGCATAAAAACAAGATGTTGCTGCTTTGAGGCAGTAAAGTGATGAAAGCATGAAAATGTCATCAAACCTGTAAGAAGTGTGTCCTAAGACACTTTCTTTGGTTCAAAACCCAGAAAAAAGGTTGTGTTTAATAAAATCCACTTTTGGTCTCTTTGCGGGCTTAAAAGCAGTTTAAGAGCATAAAAACAAGATGTTGCTGCTTTGAAGCAGAAAAGCGATGAAAGCATCAGGTATTCATGAACATGTCATCAAACCTGTAAGAAGTGTGTCCTAAGATATTTTCTTTGGTTGAAAACCCAGAAAACAGGTTTTGTTTAGTAAAATCCACTGTTGGTCTCTCTGCGGGCTGAGAATCAGTTTAAGAGCATAAAAACAAGATGTTGCTGCTTTGAGGCAGTAAAGTGATGAAAGCATCAGGTATTCATGAAAATGTCATCAAACCTGTACAAAGTTTGTCCTAAGACACTTTCTTTGGTTGAAAACCCAGAAAACAGGTTGTGTTTAGTAAAATCCACTGTTGGTCTCTTTGCGGGCTGAAAAGCAGTTTAAGAGCATAAAAACAAGATGTTGCTGCTTTGAGGCAGAAAAGCGATGAAAGCATCAGGTATTCATGAAAATGTCATCAAACCTGTAAGAAGTGTGTCCTAAGACACTTTCTTTGGTTCAAAACCCAGAAAAAAAGGTTGTGTTTAATAAAATCCACTTTTGTGGTCTCTGCGGGCTGAGAATCAGTTTAAGAGCATACAAACAAGATGTTGCTGCTTTGAGGCAGTAAAGTGATGAAAGCATCAGGTATTCATGAAAATGTCATCAAACCTGTACAAAGTTTGTCCTAAGACACTTTCTTTGGTTCAAAACCCAGAAAAAAGGTTGTGTTTAATAAAATCCACTTTTGGTCTCTCTGCGGGCTGAGAATCAGTTTAAGAGCATAAAAACAAGATGTTGCTGCTTTGAGGCAGTAAAGTGATGACAGCATCAGGTATTCATGAAAATGTCATCAAACCTGTACAAAGTGTGTCCTAAGACACTTTATTTGGTTCAAAACCCAGAAAAAAGGTTGTGATTAGTAAAATCCATTTTTGGTCTCTTTGCGGTCTGAAAAGCAGTTTAAGAGCATAAAAACAAGATGTTGCTGCTTTGAGGCAGAAAAGCGATGAAAGCATCAGGTATTCATGAACATGTCATCAAACTTGTAAGAAGTTTGTCCTAAGACACTTTCTTTGGTTGAAAACCCAGAAAACAGGTTTTGTTTAATAAACGATCGGGTTTCGTCAGAGAGTACAGAAACCCACTCACAGCTTTGGCCACACGCTTGATCTTGTTCTTACATATGGCGTTGACATTGAGCATTTGAAGGTCTTCCCACAGAATCCTCTTCTGTCAGACCACAGCCTTATAACTTTTGAGTTTATACTACCGGAGTGTACACCGCTAGTCAAAAGTTTCTACACCAGATGTCTAACTGACAGTGCTGTAGCTAAATTTAAAGAAGCGATTCATTCTGCACTTGATTCAATACCATGTCTCAATATAACAGAGGACTCCTGGTCTAACTTTAGTCCGTCCCAGATTGATCATCTTGCAGGATAGTGCCACAGGCTCACTGAGAATGACACTGGACTCGATAGCCCTCTGAAGAAGAAGACAGTGAGGAAGAGAAGGTTTGCTCTGTGGTATAACCCTCAGACCCGCACATTAAAGCAAGCGTCACAGCTTGAAAGCATTTGGCGTTCAACTAATCGGGAAGAATCCCGCTTAGTTTGGCGAGATAGTCTTAAAACTTATAAGAAGGCCCTCCGCAATGCCAGAGCAGAATATTACTCATCAGTAATAGAGAAGAATAAGAACAACCCCAGGTTTCTCTTTAGCACTGTAGCCAGGCTGACAGAGAGTCACAGCTCTGTGGAGCCCAGTATTCCTATAGACCTCAGTAGTAATGACTTTATGAACTTCTTCAATGAGAAGATTTTAACTATTAGGGACAAGATTAATAATCTCTTGCCCTTAACCAGTGCCAATCTGTCCTCAAGTGGAATGGCTTTGGAAACCCCTGTATGTCCTGGTATATATTTAGATGGCTTTTCTCCCATCAACCGTGACCAATTATCTTTAATGGTTTCTACTTCTAACACGTCTACCTGTCTCTTGGACCCTATCCCGACTAGGCTGCTTAAAGATGTTTTGCCTTTAATTGGCAGCTCTCTTTTGGATATTATTAATGTGTCTTTGTTAACAGGCCACGTACCACATTCCTTCAAAGTAGCTGTAATTAAACCTCTCCTGAAGAAGCCCACTCTGGATCCAGAGGTTTTGGCTAACTACAGACCGATCTCTAACCTCCCTTCCTCTCTAAGATCCTTGAGAAAGTGGTCGCAAATCAGTTGTGTGACTTTCTACATCAGAATAGTTTATTTGAAGAGTTTCAGTCAGGATTTAGAAAACACCACAGCACAGAGACAGCACTTGTGAAGATTACGAATGACCTCTTAATGGCAGCAGATAAAGGACTTCTCTCTGTACTGGTCTTGTTAGACCTTAGTGCTGCATTCGACACCATTGACCATAACATCCTATTACAGAGACTGGAGCAGTCGATTGGTATTTCAGGCACCGCCCTAAGTTGGTTTAAATCCTATTTATCAGATCGATCTCAGTTTGTATTTGTAAGCGATGAAGCCTCAATGACCACCAACGTTAGTCATGGAGTTCCACAAGGTTCTGTGCTTGGACCAATTCTATTTACCTTATACATGCTTCCTTTGGGCAATATTATCAGGAAACGCTCTATAAACTTTCATTGTTATGCAGATGATACTCAACTATATCTATCGATAAAACCAGAGGAGACTAACCAACTCACTAAAATTCAAGCATGTCTTAGTGACATAAAAACATGGATGACCGGCAACTTCTTGATGTTAAACTCAGACAAAACCGAAGTAATTCTACTCGGCCCTGAGCACCTCAGAGATAAATTATCTGGTGATGTGATTTCTGTAGATGGCATTACTCTAGCATCCAACACCACTGTAAAGAATCTCGGCGTTATCTTTGATCGGGACTTGTCCTTTAACTCCCACATAAAGCAAATCTCAAGGACTGCATTCTTCCATCTATGTAATATTTCAAAAATCAGGCACATCTTGTCTCAAAAAGATGCAGAGAAATTGGTTCACGCGTTCGTTACTTCGAGACTGGATTACTGCAACTCCTTATTATCAGGCTGCACTAATAAATCTCTTAGGTCCCTCCAGTTGATTCAGAATGCTGCAGCTCGTATTCTCACTAAAACTAAGAAAAGAGATCACATTACTCCTGCACTAGCTGCTCTGCACTGGCTCCCTGTAAAATCAAGAATCACTTTTAAAATTCTTCTCTTAACTTACAAAGCCTTAATTGGTGATGCACCATCATATCTTAAAGAGCTTGTAGTACCGTATCCCCACCAGAGAGCTGCGCTCACTAAATGCGGGGCTACTTGTAGTTCCAGCAGTCTTAAAAGGTAAAATGCGGGCCAGGGCCTTTAGTTATCAAGCTCCTCTTTTATGGAACCAGCTTCCACCTTCAGTCCGGAGGCAGACACAGTCACCACATTCAAGAGTAGACTGAAGACTTTCCTCTTTGACAGAGCTTATAGTCAGGGCTGAATCAGGTTTGCCCTGGTCCAGCCCCTGGATATGCTGGTATAGGCTTATAGCTGCTGGGGATGTTTAGGATGCACTGAGCACCTCTCTCCTCTTTTCTTTCTCCTATGGATGAATCTTCATCTCTCCATCACACATGACTAACTCTGCTTTCTCCCGGACTCCTCCTGACTCCACGTCCCAGGGGGCCATCGACCCCAATGAAACGGCATAGATTCCATCTGCTGATGGACCTTCGATGGTTGGATCGTGAGTTCCTGTCGCCAGCTGTGCCACTGCCCTGCTGGGACTCCGCCCACTCCTCCACCTGGGGGGTCTCCAGACTCTCCATCCGCCGTGGAATATGCCTAAATATGAACTATTGATAAACTCTGTCAGATTCCTTGAATGTATTTTAACTCTAAATATGTCCTTCTGTACACATTACATCTATTGCATCTGTCCATCCTGGAGAGGGATCCTCCTCTGTTGCTCTCCTGAAGGTTTCTTCCCTTTTTTTCCCTGAAGGGTTATTTGGGAGTTTTCCTGGTCCGATGTGAGGTTTTGGGTCAGGGATGTCTATGTGTACAGATTGTAAAGCACTCTGAGACAAATTTGTAATTTGTGAAACTGGGCTATACAAATAAACTGAATTGAATTGAATTGAATTGAATTGAAAATCCACTTTTGGTCTCTCTGCGGGCTGAGAATCAGTTTAAGAGCATAAAAACAAGATGTTGCTGCTTTGAGGCAGAAAAGCGATGAAAGCATCAGGTATTCATGAACATGTCATCAACCTGTAAGAAGTGTGTCCTAAGACACTTTCTTTGGTTGAAAACCCAAAACAGGTTTTGTTTAATAAAATTCACGTTTGGTCTCTCTGGGTGCTGAGAATCAGTTTAAGAGCATAAAAACAAATGTTGCTGCTTTGAGGCAGTAAAGTGATGAAAGCATCAGGTATTCATGAAAATGTCATCAAACCTGTAAGAAGTGTGTCCTAAGACACTTTCTTTGGTTGAAAACCCAGAAAACAGGTTTTGTTTAGTAAAATCCACTTTTGGTCTCTCTGCGGGCTGAGAATCAGTTTAAGAGCATAAAAACAAGATGTTGCTGCTTTGAGGCAGTAAAGTGATGAAAGCATCAGGTATTCATGAAAATGTCATCAAACCTGTACAAAGTTTGTCCTAAGACACTTTCTTTGGTTGAAAACCCAGAAAACAGGTTTTGTTTAATAAAATCCACTTTTGGTCTCTTGGGGGCTGAGAATCAGTTTAAGAGCATAAAAACAAGATGTTGCTGCTTTGAGGCAGTAAAGTGATGAAAGCATCAGGTATTCATGAAAATGTCATCAAACCTGTACAAAGTGTGTCCTAAGACACTTTCTTTGGTTCAAAACCCAGAAAAAAGGTTGTGTTTAATAAAATCCACTTTTGGTCTCTGCGGGCTGAAAATCAGTTTAAGAGCATAAAAACAAGATGTTGCTGCTTTGAGACAGTAAAGTGATGAAAGCATCAGGTATTCATGAAAATGTTATCAAACCTGTACAAAGTTTGTCCTAGGACACTTTCTTTGGTTGAAAACCCAGAAAACAGGTTTTGTTTAATAAAATTCACGTTTGGTCTCTTCTTGGGCTGAAAAGCAGTTTAAGAACATGAAAACAAGATGTTGCTGCTTTGAGGCAGTAAAGTGATGAAAGCATCAGGTATTCTTAAAATGTCATCAAACTTGTAGAAGTTTGTCCTAAGACACTTTATTTGGTTCAAAACCCAGAAAAAAGGTTGTGATTAGTAAAATCCATTTTGGTCTCCTTTTGCGGGCTGAAAAGCAGTTTAAGAGCATAAAAACAAGATGTTGCTGCTTTGAGGCAGAAAAGCGATGAAAGCATCAGGTATTCATGAACATGTCATCAAACCTGTAAGAGTGTGTCCTAAACACTTTCTTTGGTTGAAACCAGAAAACAGGTTTTGTTTAATAAAATTCACGTTTGGTCTCTCTGGGGCTTAGAATCAGTTTAAGATTATAAAACAAGTAGTTTGCTGCTTTGAGGCAGTAAAGTGATGAAAGCATCAGGTATTCATGCAAATGTCATCAAACTTGTAGAAGTGTGTCCTAAGACACTTTATTTGGTTCAAAACCAGAAAAAAGGTTGTGATTAGTAAAATCCACTGTTGGTCTCTTTGCGGGCTGAAAAAGCAGTTTAAGAGCATAAAACAAGATGTTGCTGCTTTGAGGCAGAAAAGCGATGAAAGCATCAGGTATTCATGAAAATGTCATCAAACCTGTACAAAGACACTTTCTTTGGTTGAAAACCCAGAAAACAGGTTTTGTTTAGTAGAATCCACTTTTGGTCTCTGCGGGCTGAGAATCAGTTTAAGAGCATAAAAACAAGATGTTGCTGCTTTGAGACAGTAAAGTGATGAAAGCATCAGGTATTCATGAAAATGTTATCAAACCTGTACAAAGTTTGTCCTAAGACACTTTATTTGGTTCAAAACCCAGAAAAAAGGTTGTGATTCGTAAAATCCACTTTTGGTCTCTCTGCGGGCTGAGAATCAGTTTAAGAGCATACAAACAAGATGTTGCTGCTTTGAGGCAGTAAAGTGATGAAAGCATCAGGTATTCATGAAAATGTCATCAAACCTGTACAAAGTTTGTCCTAAGACACTTTCTTTGGTTCAAAGGCAGAAAAAAGGTTGTGTTTAATAAAATCCACTTTTGGTCTCTCTGCGGGCTGAGAATCAGTTTAAAAGCATAAAAACAAGATGTTGCTGCTTTGAGGCAGTAAAAGTGATGAAAGCATCAGGTATTCATGAAAATGTTATCAAACCTGTACAAAGTTTGTCCTAAGACACTTTCTTTGGTTGAAAACCAGAAAAAAGGTTGTGTTTAATAAAATCCACTTTTGGTCTCTCTGCGGGCTGAGAATCAGTTTAAGAGCATAAAAACAAGATGTTGCTGCTTTGAGACAGTAAAGTGATGAAAGCATCAGGTATTCATGAAAATGTTATCAAACCTGTACAAAGTTTGTCCTAAGACACTTTCTTTGGTTGAAAACCCAGAAAACAGGTTGTGTTTAGTAAAATCCACTTTTGGTCTCTTTGCGTGCTGAAAAGCAGTTTAAGAGCATGAAAACAAGATGTTGCTGCTTTGAGGCAGTAAAGTGATGAAAGCATCAGGTATTCATGAAAATGTCATCAAACTTGTAAGAAGTGTGTCCTAAGACACTTTATTTGGTTCAAAACCCAGAAAAAAGGTTGTGATTCGTAAAATCCACTTTTGGTCTCTTTGCGGGCTGAAAAGCAGTTTAAGAGCATAAAAACAAGATGTTGCTGCTTTGAGGCAGTAAAGTGATGAAAGCATCAGGTATTCATGAAAATGTCATCAAACCTGTACAAAGTGTGTCCTAAGACACTTTATTTGGTTCAAAACCCAGAAAAAAGGTTGTGATTCGTAAAATCCACTTTTGGTCTCTTTGCGGGCTGAAAAGCAGTTTAAGAGCATAAAAACAAGATGTTGCTGCTTTGAGGCAGTAAAGTGATGAAAGCATCAGGTATTCATGAAAATGTCATCAAACCTGTAAGAAGTTTGTCCTAAGACACTTTCTTTGGTTGAAAACCCAGAAAACAGGTTTTGTTTAATAAAATCCACTTTTGGTCTCTCTGCGGGCTGAGAATCAGTTTAAGAGCATACAAACAAGATGTTGCTGCTTTGAGGCAGTAAAGTGATGAAAGCATCAGGTATTCATGAAAATGTCATCAAACCTGTACAAAGTTTGTCCTAAGACACTTTCTTTGGTTCAAAACCCAGAAAAAAGGTTGTGTTTAATAAAATCCACTTTTGGTCTCTCTGCGGGCTGAGAATCAGTTTAAGAGCAAAAACAAGATGTTGCTGCTTTGAGGCAGTAAAGTGATGAAAGCATCAGGTATTCATGAAAATGTCATCAAACCTGTAAAAGTTTGTCCTAAGACACTTTCTTTGGTTCAAAACCAGAAAAAAGGTTGTGTTTAATAAAATCCACTTTTGGTCTCTCTGCGGGCTGAGAATCAGTTTAAGAGCATAAAAACAAGATGTTGCTGCTTTGAGGCAGTAAAGTGATGAAAGCATCAGGTATTCATGAAAATGTCATCAAACCTGTAAAGTGTGTCCTAAGACACTTTCTTTGGTTGAAAACCCAGAAAACAGGTTGTGTTTAGTAAAATCCACTTTTGGTCTCTTTGCGGGCTGAAAAGCAGTTTAAGAGCATAAAAACAAGATGTTGCTGCTTTGAGGCAGTAAAGTGATGAAAGCATCAGGTATTCATGAAAATGTCATCAAACTTGTAAGAAGTGTGTCCTAAGACACTTTATTTGGTTCAAAACCCAGAAAAAAGGTTGTGATTAGTAAAATCCACTTTTGGTCTCTTTGCGGGCTGAAAAGCAGTTTAAGAGCATAAAAACAACATGTTGCTGCTTTGAGGCAGTAAAGTGATGACAGCATCAGGTATTCATGAAAATGTCATCAAACCTGTACAAAGTGTGTCCTAAGACACTTTATTTGGTTCAAACCAGAAAAAAGGTTGTGTTTAGTAAAATCCATTTTGGTCTCTTCGGGCTGAAAAGCAGTTTAAGAGCATAAAAACAAGATGTTGCTGCTTTGAAGCAGAAAAGCGATGAAAGCATCAGGTATTCATGAAAATGTCATCAAACTTGTAAGAAGTTTGTCCTAAGACACTTTCTTTGGTTGAAAACCCAGAAAACAGGTTTTGTTTAATAAAATCCACTTTTGGTCTCTCTGCGGGCTGAGAATCAGTTTAAGAGCATAAAAACAAGATGTTGCTGCTTTGAGGCAGAAAAGCGATGAAAGCATCAGGTATTCATGAAAATGTCATCAAACCTGTAAGAAGTGTGTCCTAAGACACTTTCTTTGGTTGAAAACCCAGAAAACAGGTTGTGTTTAGTAAAATCCACTTTTGGTCTCTTTGCGGGCTGAAAAGCAGTTTAAGAGCATAAAAACAAGATGTTGCTGCTTTGAGGCAGTAAAGTGATGAAAGCATCAGGTATTCATGCAAATGTCATCAAACTTGTAAGAAGTGTGTCCTAAGACACTTTCTTTGGTTCAAAACCCAGAAAAAAGGTTGTGATTAGTAAAATCCACTTTTGGTCTCTTTGCGGGCTGAAAAGCAGTTTAAGAGCATAAAAACAAGATGTTGCTGCTTTGAGGCAGAAAAGCGATGAAAGCATCAGGTATTCATGAAAATGTCATCAAACCTGTAAGAAGTGTGTCCTAAGACACTTTCTTTGGTTGAAAACCCAGAAAACAGGTTTTGTTTAATAAAATTCACGTTTGGTCTCTCTGGGGGCTGAGAATCAGTTTAAGAGCATAAAAACAAGTAGTTTGCTGCTTTGAGGCAGTAAAGTGATGAAAGCATCAGGTATTCATGCAAATGTCATCAAACTTGTAAGAAGTGTGTCCTAAGACACTTTATTTGGTTCAAAACCCAGAAAAAGGTTGTGATTAGTAAAATCCACTGTTGTTCTCTTTGCGGGCTGAAAAGCAGTTTAAGAGCATAAAAACAAGATGTTGCTGCTTTGAAGCAGAAAAGCGATGAAAGCATCAGGTATTCATGAAAATGTCATCAAACCTGTAAGTGTGTCCTAAGATACTTTCTTTGGTTGAAAACCCAGAAAACAGGTTTTGTTTAGTAAAATCCACTTTTGGTCTCTGCGGGCTGAGAATCAGTTTAAGAGCATACAAACAAGATGTTGCTGCTTTGAGGCAGTAAAGTGATGAAAGCATCAGGTATTCATGAAAATGTCATCAAACCTGTACAAAGTTTGTCCTAAGACACTTTCTTTGGTTCAAAACCCAGAAAAAAGGTTGTGTTTAATAAAATCCACTTTTGGTCTCTCTGCGGGCTGAGAATCAGTTTAAGAGCATACAAACAAGATGTTGCTGCTTTGAGGCAGTAAAGTGATGAAAGCATCAGGTATTCATGAAAATGTCATCAAACCTGTACAAAGTTTGTCCTAAGACACTTTCTTTGGTTCAAAACCCAGAAAAAAGGTTGTGTTTAATAAAATCCACTTTTGGTCTCTCTGCGGGCTGAGAATCAGTTTAAGAGCATAAAAACAAGATGTTGCTGCTTTGAGGCAGTAAAGTGATGAAAGCATCAGGTATTCATGAAAATGTCATCAAACCTGTACAAAGTGTGTCCTAAGACACTTTCTTTGGTTGAAAAAACCCAGAAAACAGGTTGTGTTTAGTAAATCCACTTTTGGTCTCTTTGCGTGCTGAAAAGCAGTTTAAGAGCATAAAAACAAGATGTTGCTGCTTTGAGGCAGTAAAGTGATGAAAGCATCAGGTATTCATGAAAATGTCATCAAACTTGTAAGAAGTGTGTCCTAAGACACTTTATTTGGTTCAAACCCAGAAAAAAGGTTGTGATTAGTAAAATCCACTTTTGGTCTCTTTGCGGGCTGAAAAAGCAGTTTAAGAGCATAAAAACAACAGATGTTGCTGCTTTGAGACAGTAAAGTGATGAAAGCATCAGGTATTCATGAAAATGTTATCAAACCTGTACAAAGTTTGTCCTAAGACACTTTATTTGGTTCAAAACCCAGAAAAAAGGTTGTGATTCGTAAAATCCACTTTTGGTCTCTTTCTTGGGCTGAAAAGCAGTTTAAGAGCATAAAAACAAGATGTTGCTGCTTTGAGGCAGAAAAGCGATGAAAGCATCAGGTATTCATGAAAATGTCATCAAACTTGTAAGAAGTGTGTCGTAAGACACTTTCTTTGGTTGAAACCAGAAAACAGGTTTTGTTTAATAAAATCCACTTTTGGTCTCTGCGGGCTGAGAATCAGTTTAAGAGCATAAAACAAAGATGTTGCTGCTTTGAGGCAGTAAAGGATGAAAGCATCAGGTATTCATGAAAATGTCATCAAACCTGTAAGAAGTGTGTCCTAAGACACTTTCTTTGGTTCAAAACCCAGAAAAAAAGGTTGTGATTAGTAAAATCCACTTTTGGTCTCTTTGCGGGCTGAAAAGCAGTTTAAGAGCATGAAAACAAGATGTTGCTGCTTTGAGGCAGTAAAGTGATGAAAGCATCAGGTATTCATGAAAATGTCATCAAACTTGTAAGTGTGTCCTAAGACACTTTATTTGGTTCAAAACCCAGAAAAAAGGTTGTGATTAGTAAAATCCACTTTTGGTCTCTCTGCGGGCTGAAAAGCAGTTTAAGAGCATAAAAACAAGATGTTGCTGCTTTGAGGCAGAAAAGCGATGAAAGCATCAGGTATTCATGAAAATGTCATCAAACCTGTAAGTGTGTCCTAAGACACTTTCTTTGGTTGAAAAACCAGAAAACAGATTTTCTTTAATAAAATTCACGTTTGGTCTCTCTGGGGCTGAGAATCAGTTTAAGAGCATAAAAACAAGTAGTTTGCTGCTTTGAGGCAGTAAAGTGATGAAAGCATCAGGTATTCATAGAAATGTCATCAAACTTGTAAGAAGTGTGTCCTAAGACACTTTATTTGGTTCAAAACCCAGAAAAAAGGTTGTGATTAGTAAATTCCACTGTTGTTCTCTTTGCGGGCTAAAAAGCAGTTTAAGAGCATAAAAACAAGATGTTGCTGCTTTGAAGCAGAAAAGCGATGAAAGCATCAGGTATTCATGAAAATGTCATCAAACCTGTAAGAAGTGTGTCCTAAGACACTTTCTTTGGTTGAAAACCCAGAAAACAGATTTTGTTTAATAAAATTCACGTTTGGTCTCTCTGGGGGCTGAGAATCAGTTTAAGAGCATAAAAACAAGTAGTTTGCTGCTTTGAGGCAGTAAAGTGATGAAAACATCAGGTATTCATGCAAATGTCATCAAACTTGTAAGAAGTGTGTCCTAAGACACTTTATTTGGTTCAAAACCCAGAAAAAGGTTGTGATTAGTAAAATCCACTGTTGTTCTCTTTGCGGGCTGAAAAAGCAGTTTAAGAGCATAAAAAACAAGATGTTGCTGCTTTGAAGCAGAAAAAGCGATGAAAGCATCAGGTATTCATGAAAATGTCATCAAACCTGTAAGAAGTGTGTCCTAAGAACACTTTCTTTGGTTGAAAACCCAGAAAACAGGTTTTGTTTAGTAAAATCCACTTTTGGTCTCTGCGGGCTGAGAATCAGTTTAAGAGCATAAAAACAAGATGTTGCTGCTTTGAGGCAGTAAAGTGATGAAAGCATCAGGTATTCATGAAAATGTCATCAAACCTGTACAAAGTGTGTCCTAAGACACTTTCTTTGGTTCAAAACCCAGAAAAAAGGTTTTGTTTAATAAAATCCACTTTTGGTCTCTCTGCGGGCTGAGAATCAGTTTAAGAGCATAAAAACAAGATGTTGCTGCTTTGAGGCAGTAAAGTGATGAAAGCATCAGGTATTCATGAAAATGTCATCAAACCTGTACAAAGTGTGTCCTAAGACACTTTCTTTGGTTCAAAACCCAGAAAAAAGGTTTTGTTTAATAAAATCCACTTTTGGTCTCTCTGCGGGCTGAGAATCAGTTTAAGAGCATAAAAACAAGATGTTGCTGCTTTGAGGCAGTAAAGTGATGAAAGCATCAGGTATTCATGAAAATGTCATCAAACCTGTACAAAGTGTGTCCTAAGACACTTTCTTTGGTTGAAACCCAGAAAACAGGTTGTGTTTAAGTAAAATCCACTTTTGGTCTCTTTGCGGGCTGAAAAGCAGTTTAAGAGCATGAAAACAAGATGTTGCTGCTTTGAGGCAGTAAAGTGATGAAAGCATCAGGTATTCATGAAAATGTCATCAAACTTGTAAGAAGTGTGTCCTAAGACACTTTATTTGGTTCAAAACCCAGAAAAAAGGGTGTGGTTAGTAAAATCCACTTTTGGTCTCTTTGCGGGCTGAAAAGCAGTTTAAGAGCATAAAAACAAGATGTTGCTGCTTTGAGGCAGAAAAGCGATGAAAGCATCAGGTATTCATGAAAATGTCATCAAACTTGTAAGAAGTGTGTCCTAAGACACTTTCTTTGGTTCAAAACCCAGAAAAAAGGTTGTGTTTAATAAAATCCACTTTTGGTCTCTCTGCGGGCTGAGAATCAGTTTAAGAGCATAAAAACAAGATGTTGCTGCTTTGAGGCAGTAAAGTGATGACAGCATCAGGTATTCATGAAAATGTCATCAAACCTGTACAAAGTGTGTCCTAAGACGCTTTATTTGGTTCAAAACCCAGAAAAAAGGTTGTGATTAGTAAAATCCATTTTGGTCTCTTTGCGGTCTGAAAAGCAGTTTAAGAGCATAAAAACAAGATGTTGCTGCTTTGAGGCAGAAAAGTGATGAAAGCATCAGGTATTCATGAACATGTCATCAAACTTGTAAGAAGTTTGTCCTAAGACACTTTCTTTGGTTGAAAACCCAGAAAACAGGTTTTGTTTAATAAAATCCACTTTTGGTCTCTCTGCGGGCTGAGAATCAGTTTAAGAGCATAAAAACAAGATGTTGCTGCTTTGAGGCAGAAAAGCGATGAAAGCATCAGGTATTCATGAACATGTCATCAAACCTGTAAGAAGTGTGTCCTAAGACACTTTCTTTGGTTGAAAACCAGAAAACAGGTTTTGTTTAGTAAAATCCACTTTTGGTCTCTTCTTGGGCTGAAAAAGCAGTTTAAGAGCATGAAAACAAGATGTTGCTGCTTTGAGGCAGTAAAGTGATGAAAGCATCAGGTATTCATGATTCAAATGTCATCAAACTTGTAAGAAGTGTGTCCTAAGACACTTTCTTTGGTTCAAAACCCAGAAAAAGGTTGTGATTAGTAAAATCCATTTTGGTCTCTTCTTGGGCTGAAAAAGCAGTTTAAGAGCATAAAACAAGATGTTGCTGCTTTGAGGCAGAAAAGCGGTGGAAGCATCAGGTATTCTTGAAAATGTCATCAAACCTGTAAGAAGTGTGTCCTAAGACACTTTCTTTGGTTGAAAAACAGAAAAACAGGTTTTGTTTAATAAAATTCACGTTTGGTCTCTCTGCGGGCTGAGAATCAGTTTAAGAACATAAAACAAGATGTTGCTGCTTTGAGGCAGTAAAGTGATGAAAGCATCAGGTATTCATGAAAATGTCATCAAACTTGTAAGAAGTGTGTCCTAAGACACTTTATTTGGTTCAAAACCCAGAAAAAGGTTGTGATTAGTAAAATCCACTGTTGTTCTCTTTGCGGGCTGAAAAGCAGTTTAAGAGCATAAAAACAAGATGTTGCTGCTTTGAGGCAGAAAAGCGATGAAAGCATCAGGTATTCATGAAAATGTCATCAAACCTGTAAGAAGTGTGTCCTAAGACACTTTCTTTGGTTGAAAACCCAGAAAACAGGTTTTGTTTAGTAAAATCCACTTTTGGTCTCTCTGCGGGCTGAAGAATCAGTTTAAGAGCATACAAACAAGATGTTGCTGCTTTGAGGCAGTAAAGTGATGAAAGCATCAGGTATTCATGAAAATGTCATCAAACCTGTACAAAGTTTGTCCTAAGACACTTTCTTTGGTTCAAAACCCAGAAAAAAGGTTGTGTTTAATAAAATCCACTTTTGGTCTCTGCGGGCTGAGAATCAGTTTAAGAGCATAAAAACAAGATGTTGCTGCTTTGAGGCAGTAAAGTGATGAAAGCATCAGGTATTCATGAAAATGTCATCAAACCTGTAAGAAGTGTGTCCTAAGACACTTTCTTTGGTTGAAAAACCAGAAAACAGGTTGTGATTAGTAAAATCCACTTTTGGTCTCTTTGCTGGCTGAAAAGCAGTTTAAGAGCATAAAACAAGATGTTGCTGCTTTGAGGCAGTAAAGTGATGAAAGCATCAGGTATTCATGAAAATGTCATCAAACTTGTAAGAAGTGTGTCCTAAGACACTTTATTTGGTTCAAAACCCAGAAAAAAGGTTGTGATTAGTAAAATCCACTTTTGGTCTCTTTGCGGGCTGAAAAGCAGTTTAAGAGCATAAAAACAAGATGTTGCTGCTTTGAGGCAGTAAAGTGATGAAAGCATCAGGTATTCATGATTCATGAAATGTCATCAAACCTGTAAGTGTGTCCTAAGACACTTTCTTTGGTTCAAAACCCAGAAAAAAGGTTGTGATTAGTAAAATCCACTTTTGGTCTCTTCTTGGGCTGAAAAGCAGTTTAAGAGCATAAAAACAAGATGTTGCTGCTTTGAGGCAGTAAAGCGATGAAAGCATCAGGTATTCATGAAAATGTCATCAAACTTGTAGAAGTTTGTCCTAAGACACTTTCTTTGGTTGAAAACCAGAAAACAGGTTTTGTTTAATAAAATCCACTAGTGGTCTATCTGGGGGCTGAGAATCAGTTTAGAGCATAAAAACAAGTAGTTTGCTGCTTTGAGGCAGTAAAGTGATGAAAGCATCAGGTATTCATGAAAATGTCATCAAACTTGTAAGAAGTGTGTCCTAAGACACTTTCTTTGGTTCAAAACCCAGAAAAAAGGTTGTGATTAGTAAAATCCACTGTTGGTCTCTTTCGGGCTGAAAAGCAGTTTAAGAGCATAAAAACAAGATGTTGCTGCTTTAAGGAAGTAAAGTGATGAAAGCATCAGGTATTCATGAAAATGTCATCAAACTTGTAAGAAGTGTGTCCTAAGACACTTTCTTTCGTTGAAAAACCAGAAACCAGGTTTTGTTTAGTAAAATCCACTTTTGGTGGTCTCTCTTGGGCTGAGAATCAGTTTAAAGCATAAAAACAAGATGTTGCTGCTTTGAGGCAGTAAAAGTGATGAGAGCATCAGGTATTCATGAAAGTGTCATCAAACCTGTACAAAGTTTGTCCTAAGACACTTTCTTTGGTTCAATACCCAGAGAGAAGGTTGTGTTTAATAATATCCACTTTTGGTCTCTCTCTGCGGGCTGAGAATCAGTTTAACAGCATACAAACAAGATGTTGCTCCTTTGAGGCAGTAAAGCGATGAAAGCATCAGGTATTCATGAAAATGTCATCAAACCTGTAAGAAGTGTGTCCTAAGACACTTTCTTTGGTTGAAAAACCAGAAAACAGGTTGTGATTAGTAAAATCCACTTTTGGTCTCTCTGCGGGCTGAAAAGCAGTTTAAGAGCATGAAAACAAGATGTTGCTGCTTTGAGGCAGTAAAGTGATGAAAAGCATCAGGTATTCATGAAAATGTCATCAAACTTGTAAGAAGTGTGTCCTAAGACACTTTATTTGGTTCAAAACCCAGAAAAAAGGTTGTGATTAGTAAAATCCACTTTTGGTCTCTTTGCTTGGGCTGAAAAGCAGTTTAAGAGCATAAAACAAAGATGTTGCTGCTTTGAGGCAGAAAAAGCGATGAAAGCATCAGGTATTCATGAACATGTCATCAAACCTGTAAGAAGTGTGTCCTAAGACACTTTCTTTGGTTGAAAACGCAGAAAACAGGTTTTGTTTAATAAAATCCACGTTTGGTCTCTCTGGGGGCTGAGAATCAGTTTAAGAGCATAAAAACAAGTAGTTTGCTGCTTTGAGGCAGTAAAGTGATGAAAGCATCAGGTATTCATGCAAATGTCATCAAACTTGTAAGAAGTGTGTCCTAAGACACTTTATTTGGTTCAAAACCAGAAAAAAGGTTGTGATTAGTAAAATCCACTGTTGGTCTCTTCTTGGCTGAAAAGCAGTTTAAGAGCATAAAAACAAGATGTTGCTGCTTTGAAGCAGAAAAGCGATGAAAGCATCAGGTATTCATGAACATGTCATCAAACCTGTAAGAAGTGTGTCCTAAGATACTTTCTTTGGTTGAAAACCCAGAAAACAGGTTTTGTTTAGTAAAATCCACTTTTGGTCTCTGCGGGCTGAGAATCAGTTTAAGAGCATACAAACAAGATGTTGCTGCTTTGAGGCAGTAAAGTGATGAAAGCATCAGGTATTCATGAAAATGTCATCAAACCTGTACAAAGTGTGTCCTAAGACACTTTCTTTGGTTCAAAACCCAGAAAAAAGGTTGTGTTTAATAAAATCCACTTTTGGTCTCTCTGCGGGCTGAGAATCAGTTTAAGAGCATAAAAACAAGATGTTGCTGCTTTGAGGCAGTAAAGTGATGAAAGCATCAGGTATTCATGAAAATGTCATCAAACCTGTAAGAAGTGTGTCCTAAGACACTTTCTTTGGTTGAAAAACCAGAAAACAGGTTTTGTTTAGTAAAATCCACTTTTGGTCTCTTTTTTCGGGCTGAAAAGCAGTTTAAGAGCATAAAAACAAGATGTTGCTGCTTTGAGGCAGTAAAGTGATGAAAGCATCAGGTATTCATGAAAATGTCATCAAACTTGTAAGAAGTGTGTCCTAAGACACTTTCTTTGGTTCAAAACCAGAAAAAAGGTTGTGATTAGTAAAATCCACTGTTGGTCTCTTTGCGGGCTGAAAAGCAGTTTAAGAGCATAAAAACAAGATGTTGCTGCTTTAAGGAAGTAAAGTGATGAAAGCATCAGGTATTCATGAAAATGTCATCAAACTTGTAAGAAGTGTGTCCTAAGACACTTTCTTTGGTTGAAAACCCAGAAAACAGGTTTTGTTTAATAAAATCCACTTTTGGTCTCTCTGCGGGCTGAGAATCAGTTTAAGAGCATCAAAACAAGATGTTGCTGCTTTGAGGCAGTAAAGTGATGAAAGCATCAGGTATTCATGAAAATGTCATCAAACCTGTAAGAAGTGTGTCCTAAGACACTTTCTTTGGTTCAAAACCCAGAAAAAAGGTTGTGATTAGTAAAATCCACTTTTGGTCTCTCTGCGGGCTGAAAAGCAGTTTAAGAGCATAAAAACAATGTTGCTGCTTTGAGGCAGTAAAGTGATGAAAGCATCAGGTATTCATGCAAATGTCATCAAACTTGTAAGAAGTGTGTCCTAAGACACTTTCTTTGGTTCAAAACCCAGAAAAAAGGTTGTGATTAGTAAAATCCACTGTTGGTCTCTTTGCGGGCTGAAAAGCAGTTTAAGAGCATAAAAACAAGATGTTGCTGCTTTGAAGCAGAAAAGCGATGAAAGCATCAGGTATTCATGAAAATGTCATCAAACTTGTAAGAAGTGTGTCCTAAGACACTTTCTTTGGTTGAAAACCAGAAAACAGGTTTTGTTTAGTAAAATCCACTTTTGGTCTCTCTGCGGGCTGAGAATCAGTTTAAGAGCATAAAAACAAGATGTTGCTGCTTTGAGGCAGTAAAGTGATGAAAGCATCAGGTATTCATGAAAATGTCATCAAACCTGTACAAAGTGTGTCCTAAGACACTTTCTTTGGTTGAAACCCAGAAAAACAGGTTTTGTTTAATAAAATCCACTGGTCTCTCTCTCTGGGCTGAGAATCAGTTTAAAACATAAAAACAAGATGTTGCTGCTTTGAGGCAGTAAAGTGATGAAAGCATCAGGTATTCATGAAAATGTCATCAAACTGTAAGAAGTGTGTCCTAAGACACTTTCTTTGGTTCAAAACCCAGAAAAAGGTTGTGATTAAAATCCACTTTTGGTCTCTTTTCGGGCTGAAAAGCAGTTTAAGAGCATAAAAACAAGATGTTGCTGCTTTGAGGCAGTAAAGTGATGAAAGCATCAGGTATTCATGAAAATGTCATCAAACCTGTAAGAAGTGTGTCCTAAGACACTTTCTTTGGTTGAAAACCCAGAAAACAGGTTTTGTTTAATAAAATCCACTTTTGGTCTCTCTGGGGGCTGAGAATCAGTTTAAGAGCATAAAAACAAGTAGTTTGCTGC
Organism: Liparis tanakae; assembly: GCA_036178185.1. Taxonomy (NCBI): domain Eukaryota; kingdom Metazoa; phylum Chordata; class Actinopteri; order Perciformes; family Liparidae; genus Liparis; species Liparis tanakae. The sequence goes on from JAYMGU010000048.1 coordinate 189,934, forward strand.
TTTGAGGCAGTAAAGTGATGAAAGCATCAGGTATTCATGAAAATGTCATCAAACCTGTAAGAAGTGTGTCCTAAGACACTTTCTTTGGTTGAAAAACCAGAAAACAGGTTTTGTTTAGTAAAATCCACTTTTGGTCTCTCTGCGGGCTGAAAAGCAGTTTAAGAGCATAAAAACAAGATGTTGCTGCTTTGAGGCAGTAAAGTGATGAAAGCATCAGGTATTCATGAAAATGTCATCAAACTTGTAAGAAGTGTGTCCTAAGACACTTTCTTTGGTTCAAAACCCAGAAAAAAGGTTGTGATTAGTAAAATCCACTTTTGGTCTCTTTGCGGGCTGAAAAGCAGTTTAAGAGCATAAAAACAAGATGTTGCTGCTTTGAGGCAGAAAAGCGATGAAAGCATCAGGTATTCATGAACATGTCATCAAACCTGTAAGAAGTGTGTCCTAAGACACTTTCTTTGGTTGAAAAACCAGAAAACAGGTTTTGTTTAGTAAAATCCACTTTTGGTCTCTCTGCAGGCTGAGAATCAGTTTAAGAGCATAAAAACAAGATGTTGCTGCTTTGAGGCAGTAAAGTGATGAAAGCATCAGGTATTCATGAAAATGTCATCAAACCTGTAAAAAGTGTGTCCTAAGACACTTTCTTTGGTTGAAAACCCAGAAAACAGGTTTTGTTTAATAAAATTCACCTTTGGTCTCTTTGGGGGCTGAGAATCAGTTTAAGAGCATAAAAACAAGTAGTTTGCTGCTTTGAGGCAGTAAAGTGATGAAAGCATCAGGTATTCATGAAAATGTCATCAAACCTGTAAGAAGTGTGTCCTAAGACACTTTCTTTGGTTCAAAACCCAGAAAAAAGGTTGTGTTTAGTAAAATCCACTTTTGGTCTCTCTTTGCGGGCTGAAAAGCAGTTTAAGAGCATAAAACAAGATGTTGCTGCTTTGAGGCAGTAAAGTGATGAAAGCATCAGGTATTCATGAAAATGTCATCAAACTTGTAAGAAGTTTGTCCTAAGACACTTTCTTTGGTTGAAAACCCAGAAAACAGGTTTTGTTTAATAAAATTCACGTTTGGTCTCTCTGGGGGCTGAGAATCAGTTTAAGAGCATAAAAACAAGATGTTGCTGCTTTGAGGCAGTAAAGTGATGAAAGCATCAGGTATTCATGAAAATGTCATCAAACCTGTAAGAAGTGTGTCCTAAGACACTTTCTTTGGTTCAAAACCCAGAAAAAAGGTTGTGATTAGTAAAATCCACTGTTGGTCTCTTTGCGGGCTGAAAAGCAGTTTAAGAGCATAAAAACAAGATGTTGCTGCTTTGAGGCAGTAAAGTGATGAAAGCATCAGGTATTCATGAAAATGTCATCAAACCTGTAAGAAGTGTGTCCTAAGACACTTTCTTTGGTTGAAAAACCAGAAAACAGGTTTTGTTTAGTAAAATCCACTTTTGGTCTCTCTGCGGGCTGAAAATCAGTTTAAGAGCATAAAAACAAGATGTTGCTGCTTTGAAGCAGAAAAGCGATGAAAGCATCAGGTATTCATGAAAATGTCATCAAACTTGTAAGAAGTTTGTCCTAAGACACTTTCTTTGGTTGAAAACCCAGAAAACAGGTTTTGTTTAATAAAATTCACGTTTGGTCTCTCTGGGGGCTGAGAATCAGTTTAAGAGCATAAAAACAAGTAGTTTGCTGCTTTGAGGCAGTAAAGTGATGAAAGCATCAGGTATTCATGAAAATGTCATCAAAACCTGTAAGAAGTGTGTCCTAAGACACTTTCTTTGGTTCAAAACCCAGAAAAAAGGTTGTGATTAGTAAAATCCACTGTTGTTCTCTTTGCGGGCTGAAATCAGTTTAAGAGCATAAAAACAAGATGTTGCTGCTTTGAAGCAGAAAAGCGATGAAAGCATCAGGTATTCATGAACATGTCATCAAAACCTGTAAGAAGTGTGTCCTAAGACACTTTCTTTGGTTGAAAACCAGAAAACAGGTTTTGTTTAGTAAAATCCTCTTTTGGTCTCTCTGCGGGCTGAAAATCAGTTTAAGAGCATAAAAACAAGATGTTGCTGCTTTGAGGCAGTAAAGCGATGAAAGCATCAGGTATTCATGAAAATGTCATCAAACCTGTAAGAAGTGTGTCCTAAGACACTTTCTTTGTTGAAAAAACAGAAAACAGGTTTTGTTTAGTAAAATCCACGTTGATCTCTGCGGGCTGAAAAAAAGAGCATAAAAACAAGATGTTGCTGCTTTGAGGCAGTAAAGTGATGAAAGCATCAGGTATTCATGAAAATGTCATCAAACTGTAAGAAGTGTGTCCTAAGACACTTTCTTTGTTGAAAAAACCAGAAAACAGGTTTTGTTTAGTAAAATCCACTTTGGTCTCTCTTTGGGCTGAAATTCAGTTTAAGAGCATAAAAACAAGATGTTGCTGCTTTGAGGCAGTAAAGTGATGAAAGCATCAGGTATTCATAGTAATGTCATCTGTAAGAAGTGTGTCCTAAGACACTTTCTTTGTTGAAAACCCAGAAAACAGGTTTTGTTTAATAAAATTCACTTTTGGTTGGTCTCTGGGGCTGAGAATCAGTTTAAGAGCATAAAAACAAGTAGTTTGCTGCTTTGAGGCAGTAAAGTGATGAAAGCATCAGGTATTCATGAAAATGTCATCAAACCTGTAAGAAGTGTGTCCTAAGACACTTTCTTTGGTTGAAAACCAGAAAAACAGGTTTTGTTTAGTAAAATCCACTTTTGGTCTCTCTGCGGGCTGAAAAGCAGTTTAAAAAGAGCATAAAAACAAGATGTTGCTGCTTTGAGGCAGTAAAGTGATGAAAGCATCAGGTATTCATGAAAATGTCATCAAACCTGTAAGAAGTGTGTCCTAAGACACTTTCTTTGGTTCAAAACCCAGAAAAAAAGGTTGTGATTAGTAAAATCCACTTTTGGTCTCTTTGCGGGCTGAGAATCAGTTTAAGAGCATAAAAACAAGATGTTGCTGCTTTGAGGCAGTAAAGTGATGAAAGCATCAGGTATTCATGAAAATGTCATCAAACCTCTAAGACACTTTCTTTGGTTGAAAAACCCAGAAAAAAGGTTGTGTTTAGTAAAATCCACTGTTGGTCTCTTTGCGGGCTGAAAAGCAGTTTAAGAGCATAAAAACAAGATGTTGCTGCTTTAAGGAAGTAAAGTGATGAAAGCATCAGGTATTCATGAAAATGTCATCAAACCTCTAAGACACTTTCTTTGGTTGAAAAACCAGAAAACAGGTTTTGTTTAGTAAAATCCACTTTTGGTGTCTCTGCGGGCTGAAATTCAGTTTAAGAGCATAAAAACAAGATGTTGCTGCTTTGAGGCAGTAAAGTGATGAAAGCATCAGGTATTCATAGTAATGTCATCAAATTTGTAAGAAGTGTGTCCTAAGACACTTTCTTTGGTTGAAAACCCAGAAAACAGGTTTTGTTTAATAAAATTCACGTTTGGTCTCTCTGGGGCTGAGAATCAGTTTAAGAGCATAAAAACAAGTAGTTTGCTGCTTTGAGGCAGTAAAGTGATGAAAGCATCAGGTATTCATGAAAATGTCATCAAACCTGTAAGAAGTGTGTCCTAAGACACTTTCTTTGGTTTAAAAAACCAGAAAACAGGTTTTGTTTAGTAAAATCCACTTTTGGTCTCTCGGCGGGCTGAGAATCAGTTTAAGAGCATAAAAACAAGATGTTGCTGCTTTGAGGCAGTAAAGTGATGAAAGCATCAGGTATTCATGAACATGTCATCAAACCTGTAAGAAGTGTGTCCTAAGACACTTTCTTTGGTTGAAAAACCAGAAAACAGGTTTTGTTTAGTAAAATCCACTTTTGGTCTCTCTGCGGGCTGAGAAACAGTTTAAGAGCATAAAAACAAGATGTTGCTGCTTTGAGGCAGTAAAGTGATGAAAGCATCAGGTATTCATGAAAATGTCATCAAACCTGTAAGAAGTGTGTCCTAAGACACTTTCTTTGGTTTAAAAAACCAGAAAACAGGTTTTGTTTAGTAAAATCCACTTTTGGTCTCTCTCTGGCGGCTGAGAATCAGTTTAAGAGCATAAAAACAAGATGTTGCTGCTTTGAGGCAGTAAAGTGATGAAAGCATCAGGTATTCATGAAAATGTCATCAAACTTGTAGGAAGTGTGTCCTAAGACACTTTCTTTGGTTGAAAAACCAGAAAACAGGTTTTGTTTAGTAAAATCCACTTTTGGTCTCTCGCGCGGCTGAGAATCAGTTTAAGAGCATAAAACAAGATGTTGCTGCTTTGAGGCAGTAAAGTGATGAAAGCATCAGGTATTCATGAAAATGTCATCAAACCTGTAAGAAGTGTGTCCTAAGACACTTTCTTTGGTTTAAAAAACCAGAAAACAGGTTTTGTTTAGTAAAATCCACTTTTGGTCTCTCGGCGGGCTGAGAATCAGTTTAAGAGCATAAAAACAAGATGTTGCTGCTTTGAGGCAGTAAAGTGATGAAAGCATCAGGTATTCATGAACATGTCATCAAACCTGTAAGAAGTGTGTCCTAAGACACTTTCTTTGGTTGAAAACCCAGGAAACAGGTTTTGTTTAATAAAATTCACGTTTGGTCTCTCTGGGGGCTGAGAATCAGTTTAAGAGCATAAAAACAAGATGTTGCTGCTTTGAGGCAGAAAAGCGATGAAAGCATCAGGTATTCATGATTATGTCATCAAACTTGTAAGAAGTTTGTCCTAAGACACTTTCTTTGGTTGAAAACCCAGAAAACAGGTTTTGTTTAATAAATATCACTTTTGGTCTCTCTGGGGCCTGAGAATCAGTTTAAGAGAATAAAAACAAGATGTTGCTGCTTTGAGGCAGAAAAGCGATGAAAGCATCAGGTATTCATGAACATGTCGTCAAACCTGTAAGAAGTGTGTCCTAAGACACTTTCTTTGGTTGAAAACCCAGAAAAAAGGTTGTGAATAGTAAAATCCACTTTTGGTCTCTTTGCGGGCTGAAAAGCAGTTTAAGAGCATAAAAACAAGATGTTGCTGCTTTGAGGCAGAAAAGCGATGAAAGCATCAGGTATTCATGATTATGTCATCAAACTTGTAAGAAGTTTGTCCTAAGACACTTTATTTGGTTCAAAACCCAGAAAAAAGGTTGTGATTAGTAAAATCCACTTTTGGTCTCTTTGCGGGCTGAGAATCAGTTTAAGAGCATAAAAACAAGATGTTGCTGCTTTGAGGCAGTAAAGTGATGAAAGCATCAGGTATTCATGAAAATGTCATCAAACCTGTAAGAAGTGTGTCCTAAGACACTTTTGTTTAGTTGAAAAACCAGAAAACAGGTTTTGTTTAGTAAAATCCACTTTTGGTCTCTCTGCGGGCTGAAAAGCAGTTTAAGAGCATAAAAACAAGATGTTGCTGCTTTGAGGCTGTAAAGTGATGAAAGCATCAGGTATTCATATAAATGTCATCAAACTTGTAAGAAGTGTGTCCTAAGACACTTTCTTTGGTTGAAAACCCAAAAAACAGATTTTGTTTAATAAAATTCACGTTTGGTCTCTCTGGGGGCTGAGAATCAGTTTAAGAGCATAAAAACAAGTAGTTTGCTGCTTTGAGGCAGTAAAGTGATGAAAGCATCAGGTATTCATGAAAATGTCATCAAACTTGTAAGAAGTGTGTCCTAAGACACTTTATTTGGTTCAAAACCCAGAAAAAAGGTTGTGATTAGTAAAATCCACTGTTGGTCTCTTTGCGGGCTGAAAAGCAGTTTAAGAGCATAAAAACAAGATGTTGCTGCTTTAAGGAAGTAAAGTGATGAAAGCATCAGGTATTCATGAAAATGTCATCAAACTTGTAAGAAGTGTGTCCTAAGACACTTTATTTGGTTCAAAACCCAGAAAAAAGGTTATGATTAGTAAAATCCACTTTTGGTCTCTTTGCGGGCTGAAAAGCAGTTTGAGAGCATAAAAACAAGATGTTGCTGCTTTGAAGCAGAAAAGCGATGAAAGCATCAGGTATTCATGAACATGTAATCAAACCTGTAAGAAGTGTGTCCTAAGACACTTTCTTTGGTTGAAAAACCAGAAAACAGGTTTTGTTTAGTAAAATCCACTTTTGGTCTCTCTGCGGGCTGAAAATCAGTTTAAGAGCATAAAAACAAGATGTTGCTGCTTTGAGACAGTAAAGCGATGAAAGCATCAGGTATTCATGAAAATGTCATCAAACCTGTAAGAAGTGTGTCCTAAGACACTTTCTTTGGTTGAAAAAACAGAAAACAGGTTTTGTTTAGTAAAATCCACGTTTGATGTCTGTGGGCTGAAGAGCATAAAAACAAGATGTTGCTGCTTTGAGGCAGTAAAGTGATGAAAGCATCAGGTATTCATGAAAATGTCATCAAACTTGTAAGAAGTGTGTCCTAAGACACTTTATTTGGTTCAAAACCCAAAAAAAAGGTTGTGATTAGTAAAATCCACTGTTGGTCTCTTTGCGGGCTGAAAAGCAGTTTAAGAGCATAAAAACAAGATGTTGCTGCTTTAAGGAAGTAAAGTGATGAAAGCATCAGGTATTCATGAAAATGTCATCAAACTTGTAAGAAGTGTGTCCTAAGACAGTTTCTTTGGTTGAAAACCCAGAAAACAGATTTTGTTTAATAAAATTCACGTTTGGTCTCTCTGGGGGCTGAGAATCAGTTTAAGAGCATAAAAACAAGTAGTTTGCTGCTTTGAGGCAGTAAAGTGATGAAAGCATCAGGTATTCATGAAAATGTCATCAAACCTGTAAGAAGTGTGTCCTAAGACACTTTCTTTGGTTCAAAACCCAGAAAAAAGGTTGTGATTAGTAAAATCCACTGTTGGTCTCTTTGCGGGCTGAAAAGCAGTTTAAGACCATAAAAACAAGATGTTGCTGCTTTGAGGCAGAAAAGCGATAAAAGCATCAGGTATTCATAGAAATGTCATCAAACTTGTAAGTAGTGTGTCCTAAGACACTTTCTTTGGTTCAAAAAACCAGAAAACAGGTTTTGTTTAGTAAAATCAACGTTTGGTCTCTCTGGGGGCTGAGAATCAGTTTAAGAGCATAAAAACAAGTAGTTTGCTGCTTTGAGGCAGTAAAGTGATGAAAGCATCAGGTATTCATGAAAATGTCATCAAACCTGTAAGAAGTGTGTCCTAAGACACTTTCTTTGGTTCAAAACCCAGAAAAAAGGTTGTGATTAGTAAAATCCACTGTTGGTCTCTTTGCGGGCTGAAAAGCAGTTTAAGACCATAAAAACAAGATGTTGCTGCTTTGAGGCAGAAAAGCGATAAAAGCATCAGGTATTCATAGAAATGTCATCAAACTTGTAAGTAGTGTGTCCTAAGACACTTTCTTTGGTTCAAAAACCCAGAAAACAGGTTTTGTTTAGTAAAATCCACGTTTGGTCTCTCTGGGGGCTGAGAATCAGTTTACGAGCATAAAAACAAGTAGTTTGCTGCTTTGAGGCAGTAAAGTGATGAAAGCATCAGGTATTCATGCAAATGTCATCAAACTTGTAAGAAGTGTGTCCTGAGACACTTTCTTTGGTTCAAAACCCAGAAAAAAGGTTGTGATTAGTAAAATCCACTGTTGGTCTCTTTGCGGGCTGAAAAGCAGTTTAAGAGCATAAAAACAAGATGTTGCTGCTTTGAAGCAGAAAAGCGATGAAAGCATCAGGTATTCATGAACATGTAATCAAACCTGTAAGAAGTGTGTCCTAAGACACTTTCTTTGGTTGAAAAACCAGAAAACAGGTTTTGTTTAGTAAAATCCACTTTTGGTCTCTCTGCGGGCTGAAAATCAGTTTAAGAGCATAAAAACAAGATGTTGCTGCTTTGAGACAGTAAAGCGATGAAAGCATCAGGAATTCATGAAAATGTCATCAAACCTGTAAGAAGTGTGTCCTAAGACACTTTCTTTGGTTGAAAAAACAGAAAATAGGTTTTGTTTAGTAAAATCCACTTTTGGTTTCTCTGCGGGCTGAAATTCAGTTTAAGAGCATAAAAACAAGATGTTGCTGCTTTGAGGCAGTAAAGTGATGAAAGCATCAGGTATTCATAGTAATGTCATCAAATTTGTAAGAAGTGTGTCCTAAGACACTTTCTTTGGTTGAAAACCCAGAAAACAGGTTTTGTTTAATAAAATTCACGTTTGGTCTCTCTGGGGGCTGAGAATCAGTTTAAGAGCATAAAAACAAGTAGTTTGCTGCTTTGAGGCAGTAAAGTGATGAAAGCATCAGGTATTCATGAAAATGTCATCAAACTTGTAAGAAGTGTGTCCTAAGACACTTTATTTGGTTCAAAACCCAGAAAAAAGGTTGTGATTAGTAAAATCCACTTTTGGTCTCTCTGCGGGCTGAGAATCAGTTTAAGAGCATAACAAACAAGTAGTTTGCTGCTTTGAGCCAGTAAAGTGATGAAAATGTCATCAAACTTGTAAGAAGTGTGTCCTAAGACACTTTCTTTGGTTGAAAACCCAGGAAACAGGTTTTGTTTAATAAAATTTACGTTTGGTCTCTCTGGGGGCTGAGAATCAGTTTAAGAGCATAAAAACAAGATGTTGCTGCTTTGAGGCAGAAAAGCGATGAAAGCATCAGGTATTCATGGTTATGTCATCAAACTTGTAAGAAGTTTGTCCTAAGACACTTTCTTTGGTTGAAAACCCAGAAAACAGGTTTTGTTTAATAAATATCACGTTTGGTCTCTGGGGCCTGAGAATCAATTTAAGAGAATAAAAACAAGATGTTGCTGCTTTGAGGCAGAAAAGCGATGAAAGCATCAGGTATTCATAGTAATGTCATCAAATTTGTAAGAAGTGTGTCCTAAGACACTTTCTTTGGTTGAAAACCCAGAAAACAGGTTTTGTTTAATAAAATTCACGTTTGGTCTCTCTGGGGGCTGAGAATCAGTTTAAGAGCATAAAAACAAGTAGTTTGCTGCTTTGAGGCAGTAAAGTGATGAAAGCATCAGGTATTCATGAAAATGTCATCAAACTTGTAAGAAGTGTGTCCTAAGACACTTTATTTGGTTCAAAACCCAGAAAAAAGGTTGTGATTAGTAAAATCCACTTTTGGTCTCTCTGCGGGCTGAGAATCAGTTTAAGAGCATAACAAACAAGTAGTTTGCTGCTTTGAGCCAGTAAAGTGATGAAAATGTCATCAAACTTGTAAGAAGTGTGTCCTAAGACACTTTCTTTGGTTGAAAACCCAGGAAACAGGTTTTGTTTAATAAAATTCACGTTTGGTCTCTCTGGGGGCTGAGAATCAGTTTAAGAGCATAAAAACAAGATGTTGCTGCTTTGAGGCAGAAAAGCGATGAAAGCATCAGGTATTCATGATTATGTCATCAAACTTGTAAGAAGTTTGTCCTAAGACACTTTCTTTGGTTGAAAACCCAGAAAACAGGTTTTGTTTAATAAATATCACGTTTGGTCTCTCTGGGGCCTGAGAATCAGTTTAAGAGAATAAAAACAAGATGTTGCTGCTTTGAGGCAGAAAAGCGATGAAAGCATCAGGTATTCATGAACATGTCATCAAACCTGTAAGAAGTGTGTCCTAAGACACTTTCTTTGGTTGAAAACCCAGAAAACAGGTTTTGTTTAATAAAATCCACTTTTGGTCTCTCTGCGGGCTGAGAATCAGTTTAAGAGCATAAAAACAAGATGTTGCTGCTTTGAGGCAGTAAAGTGATGAAAGCATCAGGTATTCATGAAAATGTCATCAAACTTGTAAGAAGTGTGTCCTAAGACACTTTATTTGGTTCAAAACCCAGAAAAAAGGTTGTGATTAGTAAAATCCACTTTTGGTCTCTTTGCGGGCTGAAAAGCAGTTTAAGAGCATAAAAACAAGATGTTGCTGCTTTGAGGCAGAAAAGCGATGAAAGCATCAGGTATTCATGGTTATGTCATCAAACTTGTAAGAAGTTTGTCCTAAGACACTTTCTTTGGTTGAAAACCCAGAAAACAGGTTTTGTTTGATAAAATTCACGTTTGGTCTCTCTGGGGGCTGAGAATCAGTTTAAGAGCATAAAAACAAGTAGTTTGCTGCTTTGAGGCAGTAAAGTGATGAAAGCATCAGGTATTCATGCAAATGTCATCAAACTTGTAAGAAGTGTGTCCTAAGACACTTTCTTTGGTTGAAAACCCAGAAAACAGGTTTTGTTTAATAAAATCCACTTTTGGTCTCTTTGCGGGCTGAAAAGCAGTTTAAGAGCATAAAAACAAGATGTTGCTGCTTTGAGGCAGTAAAGTGATGAAAGCATCAGGTATTCATATAAATGTCATCAAACTTGTAAGAAGTGTGTCCTAAGACACTTTCTTTGGTTGAAAACCCAGAAAACAGGTTGTGTTTAGTAAAATCCACTTTTGGTCTCTTTGCGGGCTGAAAAGCAGTTTAAGAGCATAAAAACAAGATGTTGCTGCTTTGAGGCAGTAAAGTGATGAAAGCATCAGGTATTCATGAAAATGTCATCAAACTTGTAAGAAGTGTGTCCTAAGACACTTTCTTTGGTTCAAAACCCAGAAAAAAGGTTGTGATTAGTAAAATCCACTTTTGGTCTCTCTGCGGGCTGAGAATCAGTTTAAGAGCATAAAAACAAGATGTTGCTGCTTTGAGGCAGTAAAGTGATGAAAGCATCAGGTATTCATGAAAATGTCATCAAACCTGTAAGAAGTGTGTCCTAAGACACTTTCTTTGGTTCAAAACCCAGAAAAACGGTTCTGTTTAGTAAAATCCACTTTTGGTCTCTTTGCGGGCTGAAAAGCAGTTTAAGAGCATAAAAACAAGATGTTGCTGCTTTGAGGCAGTAAAGTGATGAAAGCATCAGGTATTCATGAAAATGTCATCAAACCTGTAAGAAGTGTGTCCTAAGACACTTTATTTGGTTCAAAACCCAGAAAAAAGGTTGTGATTAGTAAAATCCACTTTTGGTCTCTTTGCGGGCTGAGAATCAGTTTAAGAGCATAAAAACAAGATGTTGCTGCTTTGAGGCAGTAAAGTGATGAAAGCATCAGGTATTCATGAAAATGTCATCAAACCTGTAAGAAGTGTGTCCTAAGACACTTTCTTTGGTTGAAAACCCAGAAAACAGGTTTTGTTTAATAAAATTCACGTTTGGTCTCTCTGGGGCTGAGAATCAGTTTAAGAGCATAAAAACAAGTAGTTTGCTGCTTTGAGGCAGTAAAGTGATGAAAGCATCAGGTATTCATGAAAATGTCATCAAACCTGTAAGAAGTGTGTCCTAAGACACTTTCTTTGGTTGAAAAACCAGAAAACAGGTTTTGTTTAATAAAATCCACTTTTGGTCTCTCTGCGGGCTGAGAATCAGTTTAAGAGCATAAAAACAAGATGTTGCTGCTTTGAGGCAGTAAAGTGATGAAAGCATCAGGTATTCATGAAAATGTCATCAAACCTGTAAGAAGTGTGTCCTAAGACACTTTATTTGGTTCAAAACCCAGAAAAAAGGTTTTGTTTAGTAAAATCCACTTTTGGTCTCTCTGCGGGCTGAAAATCAGTTTAATTCAATTCAATTCAGTTTATTTGTATAGCCCAGTTTCACAAATTACAAATTTGTCTCAGAGTGCTTTACAATCTGTACACATAGACATCCCTGACCCAAAACCTCACATCGGACCAGGAAAAACTCCCAAATAACCCTTCAGGGGGAAAAAAAGGGAAGAAACCTTCAGGAGAGCAACAGAGGAGGATCCCTCTCCAGGATGGACAGAACAATAGATGTAATGTGTACAGAAGGACATATTTAGAGTTAAAATACATTCAAGGAATCTGACAGAGTTTATCAATAGTTCATATTTAGGCATATTCCACGATGGAGAGTTTGGAGACCTCCCAAGTGGAGGAGTGGGCGGAGTCCCAGCAGGGCAGTGGCACAGCTGGCGACAGGAACTCACGATCCAACCATCGAAGGTCCATCAGCAGATGGAATCTATGCTGTCTCATAGGGTCCGATGACCCCATGAGACGTGAAGTCAGAAGGACTCGGGGAGAAAGCAGAGTTAGTCATGTGTGATGGAGAGATGAAGATTCATCCATAGGAGAAAAAAAAAAGGAGAGAGGTGCTCAGTGCATCCTAAACATCCCCAGCAGCTATAAGCCTATACCAGCATATCCAGGGGCTGGACCAGGGCAAACCTGATTCAGCCCTGACTATAAGCTCTGTCAAAGAGGAAAGTCTTCAGTCTACTCTTGAATGTGGTTACTGTGTCTGCCTCCCGGACTGAAGGTGGAAGCTGGTTCCATAAAAGAGGAGCTTGATAACTAAAGGCTCTGGCTCCCATTTTACATTTTAAGACTCTCGGAACTACAAGTAGCCCCGCATTTAGTGAGCGCAGCTCTCTGGTGGGGCGATACGGTACTACAAGCTCTTTAAGATATGATGGTGCATCACAGTTTAAGAGCATAAAAACAAGATGTTGCTGCTTTAAGGAAGTAAAGTGATGAAAACATCAGGTATTCATGAAAATGTCATCAAACTTGTAAAAAGTGTGTCCTAAGACACTTTATTTGGTTCAAAACCCAGAAAAAAGGTTGTGATTAGTAAAATCCACTTTTGGTCTCTTTGCGGGCTGAGAATCAGTTTAAGAGCATAAAAACAAGATGTTGCGGCTTTGAGGCAGTAAAGTGATGAAAGCATCAGGTATTCATGAAAATGTCATCAAACCTGTAAGAAGTGTGTCCTAAGACACTTTATTTGGTTCAAAACCCAGAAAAAAGGTTGTGATTAGTAAAATACACTTTTGGTCTCTTTGCGGGCTGAAAAGCAGTTTAAGAGCATAAAAACAAGATGTTGCTGCTTTAAGGAAGTAAAGTGATGAAAGCATCAGGTATTCATGAAAATGTCATCAAACTTGTAAGAAGTGTGTCCTAAGACACTTTATTTGGTTCAAAACCCAGAAAAAAGGTTGTGATTAGTAAAATCCACTTTTGGTCTCTCTTTTGGTCTCTCTGGGCTGATAATCAGTTTAAGAGCATAACAAACAAGTAGTTTGCTGCTTTGAGCCAGTAAAGTGATGAAAATGTCATCAAACTTGTAAGAAGTGTGTCCTAAGACACTTTCTTTGGTTGAAAACCCAGAAAACAGGTTTTGTTTAGTAAAATCCACGTTTGATGTCTGTGCGGGCTGAAGAGCATAAAAACAAGATGTTGCTGCTTTGAGGCAGTAAAGTGATGAAAGCATCAGGTATTCATGAAAATGTCATCAAACTTGTAAGAAGTGTGTCCTAAGACACTTTCTTTGGTTGAAAACCCAGGAAACAGGTTTTGTTTAATAAAATTCACGTTTGGTCTCTCTGGGGGCTGAGAATCAGTTTAAGAGCATAAAAACAAGATGTTGCTGCTTTGAGGCAGAAAAGCGATGAAAGCATCAGGTATTCATGATTATGTCATCAAACTTGTAAGAAGTTTGTCCTAAGACACTTTCTTTGGTTGAAAACCCAGAAAACAGGTTTTGTTTAATAAATATCACGTTTGGTCTCTGGGGCCTGAGAATCAATTTAAGAGAATAAAAACAAGATGTTGCTGCTTTGAGGCAGAAAAGCGATGAAAGCATCAGGTATTCATGAACATGTCGTCAAACCTGTAAGAAGTGTGTCCTAAGACACTTTCTTTGGTTGAAAACCCAGAAAACATGTTTTGTTTAATAAAATCCACTTTTGGTCTCTCTGCGGGCTGAGAATCAGTTTAAGAGCATAAAAACAAGATGTTGCTGCTTTAAGGAAGTAAAGTGATGAAAGCATCAGGTATTCATGAAAATGTCATCAAACTTGTAAGAAGTGTGTCCTAAGACACTTTATTTGGTTCAAAACCCAGAAAACAGGTTTTGTTTGATAAAATTCACGTTTGGTCTCTCTGGGGGCTGAGAATCAGTTTAAGAGCATAAAAACAAGTAGTTTGCTGCTTTGAGGCAGTAAAGTGATGAAAGCATCAGGTATTCATGCAAATGTCATCAAACTTGTAAGAAGTGTGTCCTGAGACACTTTCTTTGGTTGAAAACCCAGAAAACAGGTTTTGTTTAATAAAATCCACTTTTGGTCTCTCTGCGGGCTGAGAATCAGTTTAAGAGCATTAAAACAAGATGTTGCGGCTTTGAGGCAGTAAAGTGATGAAAGCATCAGGTATTCATGAAAATGTCATCAAACCTGTAAGAAGTGTGTCCTAAGACACTTTATTTGGTTCAAAACCCAGAAAAAAGGTTTTGTTTAGTAAAATCCACTTTTGGTCTCTCTGCGGGCTGAAAAGCAGTTTAAGAGCATAAAAACAAGATGTTGCTGCTTTAAGGAAGTAAAGTGATGAAAACATCAGGTATTCATGAAAATGTCATCAAACTTGTAAAAAGTGTGTCCTAAGACACTTTATTTGGTTCAAAACCCAGAAAAAAGGTTGTGATTAGTAAAATCCACTTTTGGTCTCTTTGCGGGCTGAGAATCAGTTTAAGAGCATAAAAACAAGATGTTGCGGCTTTGAGGCAGTAAAGTGATGAAAGCATCAGGTATTCATGAAAATGTCATCAAACCTGTAAGAAGTGTGTCCTAAGACACTTTCTTTGGTTCAAAAACCCAGAAAACAGGTTTTGTTTAGTAAAATCCACGTTTGATGTCTGTGCGGGCTGAAGAGCATAAAAACAAGATGTTGCTGCTTTGAGGCAGTAAAGTGATGAAAGCATCAGGTATTCATGAAAATGTCATCAAACTTGTAAGAAGTGTGTCCTAAGACACTTTCTTTGGTTGAAAACCCAGGAAACAGGTTTTGTTTAATAAAATTCACGTTTGGTCTTCTGGG